>JAJOOO010005925.1:0-35174 GCA_029582685.1 Solanum piurae
GAAAACTAGGGACCTAATGGGTGAAAGGAACCCACTAGTGAAATCCCACATACCTGGTGACGAATTCCACGGAGAAATCTTTCAATTTCGGGGCTGGAACTGATGGAACCTTGTTGCGTTCTTGAACTAGGGTTCTTGACTTCTTTCTCCTCTAAGCATTCTAATTTTCTATGTTTTGATTAATGATTTGACTTAGGTAAGTTCTAGTTATGTTTCTAGGCTTAAAATGACTAAAACTTCATGATTTAGGGTCTAAACAACGTATCTTAAGGGTTAAATGAAATAGGAAAAGACCAAAATAGCCCTGACTTAAACTGTAGACGGGCTGACCACGGTTATCTTTACGGAGCGTGAAAGGGACCACGGACCGTGAAGTCGGTCATTTTCTGGACTTGGTTCTGAAAACTTGGGGTTATGGACTACGGCCACTACCACAGCCCGTGTGGAGGACCACAGACCGTGAAGGTCCCCGTGGTCCTCACTTGGGCAGAGATCTGGAGGCTTCATGTTGGGAGTCTACTGGTCTAACACTACGGACGCCACCACGGCCCATCATTGTGACCACTGCCTGTGAAGGGTCCCATGGTCTGATGCCTGGGCCTAGTGAAGTGCAAGTCTAGACCACGGGAAGGTTAACAGACCGTGGACCCTATCACGGTCCGTGACCCTGTCGTGGTTCACTGGTTCAGGAAATTTTCTGCAATTTTTTTCTAGGCCTGGTTTTCGAGGTATTACACACGCCCCGTCCTGCAGGTCTGTGGTTTGGGTCTGCAGCCCCTTCTCTTGGGCATATCAAGCCACCCACTCACGAGACCCCACCCACGGGGCGTGAGTGGGTCTACAGACCGTACTGCAAGGGCGTGGTTTATTTCAGAGACTAGGAGATTTGGGGGAGGTCTAGCCTCGACTCACGACTCCCACCTACGGGGTGTGAGTCCACCCACGAGGCGTGGGTGCCCATTTCATAGACCAAGCTATTTTTTTACAGCTTTTTGGGTAGTCTTTTGGTCCTCCCCATGGACCCTTGAGGGGTTCTTGGAGGGCCATGCCTTGACTTTTAGGGACTAAAATATTAGTACTAACTTAGAGAGGTCATTTTACGACTCTTATCTTCATGTTAACCCTATTTAGGATACTAGTTTACATGTTAGGCTCTAAACCTGTATCAAGGGGTGACACTTTATGCTTTGAAATGTGTCCAAAGACTGAATAAGAAAAATAAGACATGTCTCGAGTTCCTTATTCTAGCAATGTCGGGAGATTGATGTATGCTATGATGTATACTCGCCCATACATTTGTTATGCCGTGAGTTTGGTCAGCAGGTATCAATCAAATCTTGGAAGAGATCTTTGGAAATCAATAAAGAGAATATTGCGACACCTGAAGGGAACTGCGGATCGTACACTGTGTTATAGTGGATCTAATTTATTCATAAGAGGTTATACATATGCTGATTGGGCTAGTGACCGGAATGACAGAAAATCAATATTCTGTTATGGTTTCTTAATAAATGGTGGTGCTATTTCATGGAAAAGTAAGAAGCAAACTTGCACAACTCTTTCCAACATAGAATCTGAATTCGTGGCTTGTGCTTCTGCAGTACTAGAAGCTGTTTGGTTAAAGAGATTCTTTGAACATTTGAGTATTGCAAAGAATTCTAAGGGTCCCATGGTTCTATATTGTGATAGTCAAGCGACTATTTGTATACATAAAGGATCCTAAGTATCACAACAAGACCAAACATATTGACATCAAGTATAACTTTGTGAGAGACGTAGTGGCAAGTGGAGAAATAAATTTGCAATACATTCCTACACGTGAAATGATAGCTGATCCTTTTACGAAGGCCATCTCTAGAGACTTGTTTGAAAAACATGTTAGGGCTCTAGGTTTACATAAGATTTAATGATATTTCAGTATTTTAATATAACTTGATTGTTATAATATTCTCTTCTATATAATTCTATTGAATTTATGTTCAAATGCGATATGCATGTGATATTTTGTAAAAAAAATAAAGTGTGTCGAACATGTCACGAGATTGGCTCTCTCACACGAGCAATCATCTCTTATGTCGAGGAACGTGAAGAGATGAGTTTCGGCACCATATTATGACTTGTTTTATGAGCCATACAAGTGTTTCTCTAAGAAAATGAGTTTAAGGATCACTAAAGAGAGAAACTAGGGTTAAACATCTGGAGGTGTTTAGACCAAGGTTTGTACGATGTTGGATAATCAAAAGAATGAGACGCATACACAAATATAAGGTGAAAACATCATAGCACGTGTTTCATACCACGTGTGTCAAGCGATCAATGAGTCAATGAAATAATGGTTCCCTGCTTCTTCATTATGTGAGACCTCAAAAAGTTAAAATGACTTTTCAATGAAATACCTTTGACCGTTTGCTGTTTCTTGAAGTTTCAATCGATGTTGCTACTTTAGCATGTTACTAATAGCCATGAATGATTCGGTAATGCAATACATGTCTAGGAAAACAGTTGAATAGGAATAGATTGATTCAAGTAGAAAGGAAAAACAATTAATTGAATAATAAACTTATTTACACAAGACGACTATTGCACTAACCATATTGGTATTGAGTGTAATTGTGTGTATAAAGTTAAACATGAACTCGAGTTAAACTCTTTTACGAGGATGAGGGATCGAATAAGTAATTACTGAAGTAGTGAACAAAGTCTGGGGTATTGTGAGTAATAGTATCCTTAAATTAATAGTGAATTCTTTCCACATGTGATGGAATTCCTATGTAGGGCTTGTAAAAACCTTGAAGGTAAGCCTTAGTACTTACAGGTCGCACAAACTATTTGTCGTATGACCTGTGTGTTTAGTTGATATCATATTGATTTGTGTCTTGTCCACCATGTGCGAAGTGGGAGATGTAAGTTTTGGGTTGTGAGTCGCCCATGTGGATCGACGTGACCCGAAGTTTTTTTTTCTGAAAAAGAGATAAGCACCAATTTGAAAAAGGGGTGGGAACAATTACTGTTTCAACGTATACTGATTTCCCTTTTTTAAATGAGCGTTGAATGATTTTCAGAGGATAAGTGTGAGGAACACAAAAATAGAAACACAGAGAGAAAAACAAAAAATCTTCTTCACTGAAATTAACCAAGCAAAAGTGACATTTAGTTTGTGGAAACATAACTTTGATTTCTTGAGACTCAAAGTTAGACTTGGAGCAACCTTTCACAAGACTTCATTATCATTCCGCTATTGTTAACAAGTACACATTCTCGTTCCTGTTACGATAATCGAATTGTAAGCAATGCATGTTCTTCTCCATGCTCTTATCCTTAGAAGACAAAAACAATAGCTTTTTAAGCTACCCTAGTTCTTTGGCTATTTAATGTTAAAAAGATTTAGGCCTGTTATGCACATGAAGTCATGATACATCACAAATGCATCTTATCCAACTTATTAGAACTTGGGTCCAACTTTTACCGTCTACTCCTTCTGTCCACTACTAAGTGTACATGAAGTCACTCACATGAAATTTTTGTTTGGTGGTAACTACTAAGTTTTGCACATATTTATTGGGAAAATGATCCGAAATATATTTGAACTTGATAAAAATTGTTGTAACAATTCAAAACTTTGGGCGGATTCTATTACTCCTCTATACTATTTAATAGTGTATTTTAAATGTATAGATGTTCCCAACTAGATCAGTGCATGAATACATATACGAGGGGAGCGTAGGTCACAAAATAATATTTTATGAGCCCATCATTAACTATCAGGTATCAATAAAGGTGAAATTTATTTTGATAATATTCATTTTTTAATAATATACATTAATTTATACCCATTTATTTTTACCTCTTTACCTAATTCTTCTTTCCCATAGCCATTGTTCACTCAAACACAAAATCACCATTGTAGCTCAAAAAGGTAAGCTTTAACGAATTATTCTCTTTAATTTTTTATGCTTTGTTTGTCTTGTTTGTTCAATTTTTAGTTAGGGCTTCTAATTTCTGATTTATTTTAATTAGGATGATCCATGGAAGAAGTAAAGTTGTAAAGTTGGATTTGAATAACATTTGTTTTGGCAAGGATGATCTAAAGTTGAATGAGAATGTGCGATGCTTTCATGGTTTGTTGCTCCCTTTGAGTAGAGTGAAGAAAGATGATGCTTTATTGGACTTGGGGAAGAGGAAAGGTCGGCAACTGAATACAAATTTCCCTTTTTAACTTTTTAGTTTATCAAATTTCCAAATATTTTTTTAAAAATCAATTAACTAAACTAATTGGCCAATTTAGTTAATTAAATGGCACGTGTAAGATAATCACTTTTGATTGACAAAGTAAGTGGAAGAGTTGAACACAAATATACCTTTAAATACACTATTAAACACTTACACTATAAAACACTGTAGGGGTAATAGGACCCGCCCAAAGTTTGGGATCGTTACACCAATATCGTCAAAGTTCAAATATATTTTGGACCATTTTCCCCAAATTTATTCTCACATTCTTTTAGAGAAATTGAAGTTTTAAGGTTGTTTTTTTCCTAGTAGAATATTCGGTCTCAAACTCTAGTTTAGCTCAAGCTGGTGATAGTTACTCTTTATATTAATTTTTCATGTTCGCTCTGCATAATTGTTAAGTCCTAGATATTGATGGTACATAGTTTGTGCCATTTGAAAAGCTACCTATCCTGCTTCCACCCTTATGACTCTGCTATGAGCTACGGTTGAAAGGACTATTTATCAATCCACTGTATAGCAATTTTCCAATAAATATTTCACTGTCATATCTATGCCTTTTGTATATTTTGCAACTTGAGGACTGATCTCTTGCACTGGGGACTAACATTTAGCTATGTTGTCTGTGCTATAGTGTGGATTTAGTTTTATTTATTATAAACTAAGATGATAAGAGTTGAAAGTTCTCATTCTATCTAATTTATATGATTAATGTTGTTATCTCCCTCGGTCAAAGAAGAAGTGGATTTTAGAACTTTGATGTTTGGATAACATATAACATTATTTTGGGAGCATGATTTTACATTTCCCAAGTGCAAACAAAATGTTTGCACAAAATCATCAGAATGAATTAATATTATGGACCTCTTACCTCATCGATCATATTCATGTGGAGTGGAAGCAAATGTTCTCTGGAATCACATGGATAAAGGAAATAGATTTGGGGGGGGGGGGGAGGTGGTGGGAGGTTGAATTCTCACGCTCTTATTTTGTCTAGTTGTCAAAAATTTCCTAGTTTGAACTGTGGATGGTACAACTGATTGATGGCGCAAAATTGAATGACCAGACTACATGTTATTTGTATATTCTTATTTTACCGATTTAAACTAGACTATTGTATTATTCAGTAAATATTTCAGAATACATGCACCAAAATATAATTAGATATTTTAAATTTATTCCTTAGAAAGATTATAATTAGATGTAGAAAATGGTGGTTCTAGGATGTATCCATATCCTGTATTGATGATTTAGTGTCACTACCCAGGGGTACCCCTTAGATGTAACAAGGCGTATGAGACCCCGAGAGACCTCATACAAGCCACTTAGTATATCATAACATAAAGTAATATAAAAGGTGCATAAATTAAAACACTTTCCAACAATCAAAGTCTTTCATAAAGCGAGTGAAAGTATAACAACATTGTCTCAAACCATCTAACATAAGAGATAAAAATCTTGGAACGCAGCCCATACAATAGTCCAACACTTGAAAAGAAAGACATAAAAGAGAAAGGGGTGATCCAATCCTCGAATACAATGAGAACTCACCAAATCTTCACTTCCTTGATCAACTAAGAACCTCTCCACAAGTGTGTGAATCAAGATCGCTGGACCCTACATTTTGATAAGAAATGTAGACAAGAGTATGCGTTCGTACAAGAATGTACTAAATATGATAGCTTGCATAAACAACATAATTATAAGCATTAGTCAACAAAAGACATAAGACATCAGCATAATCAATACTTAACAAGCATCATAAAGAAAGATGAATACTTCCTTAAATAACCTCTCTCATCCTTAGACAAGACTTAGGTCATCTGCCTCTAGTCAAGCATACATGGAAGGCATATCTAGCAACTCTCTAAGCAATTCATCTTCATAATATAATCACATAATTCATAGTTACTTTTAAAGACATGTGGATTCACCTCTTTGCCTAGCTTATAAAGGCTAATGGGTATTCACCGCTTGCCTTACTTACTTTAAGATTATGGGTACTCGCTTCCACAATCACATCATAAGACATGGGTACTCGCCTCCACATCATTTCATAAGTATCATGGGTACCCACCTCCAAATCCATTCATCATAATAAGAACGTGGGGAATCACCTCTTGTTAAATTCTAAGGAGTATGGGAAATCACCTCATATCCTTAACGTATGGAGGTCAAGGGTAGTCACCTCTAGCCTCATCATTCATTAATCATTTTAGTCTAGATTCATTTTAGGTGAGCAATCCTAATCAGTTATGTGAGTAAACCTTTCACATTCATTTAATCATGCCTATCAATTCATTATGGGAAGTATCCCTTCCACACTACTTCATCAACAATCAACAATTCATAGCATAGACTTTACTCTCGAAGCCCTAGAAATCGTAATTCATCTGATATGCCTCAATCTAAAAGACAATTAATAATGTACCATATCAATCATATATGAATACACCTAAATCCTCAACTTCCCCCTTTCATGGAATAAACCCACTTACTTCAATTTCATCTTTCTAGACATGGGTTATGCATGGCTACATGTAAATTCACCCTATAAACATGTAATTCTATCAATTCAATCATAAACAATCATAATCCACTCAATTGGATCGAAACCCATAACATTAGAAGAAACCCTACCTAGAATTGGGGAAATTCTTCTTCTAAATTGGGGAAATCATGGGGGCTCCATGGAAGAAAGGATTCCATGGATGAAAAGCCATCATACCTTGATTACAAAGCCCACAATTGCTTGAGGATTGGAGATTTGACCTTGGTCCTAGCTTGAACTCTTTCATCTTCTTCAAGTTCTAGAGAGAGAAATATTTGAGAGGAAGATCTTGGGTTTTCTTTTTGGTTCTTGAGAGAATGATCTAATGTTGGGGGAAATTTCAGAATAAAATGCCTATATACTTTTCTAGGTTAAGAGTAAAACGACGTAGTATTGTATTAAGAAAATTATGAAAAGACACAAAGGACCCTAACTTAAAAACTAAGGGACCTTCATGTTGGAGCTCGCCAAGTGGACCCTTTGGTTCGCCTAAATTTACATAGCTCATCCAAGGAGGCAGGCCACATTGGCGATGGGGAAGCCCTCTTGGCGATGCGCCAACCTAAACGGCGAGCCCCGACCTGGCTCACCCAATTTTCCAGCACCTTGGGTCCTCTAGGTAGTCCACTAAGCGACTGTGGGTGGACTTGGCGGATCTCTAAGTCACTTTGACGACCACACTGCCCCTCGCCAAGTTGGCTTGGGAAGGAAATGTTTTCCTTCAACAATTTCCTAGGTACTTTAGGCTCTTGCCCTCTTTTATGGCTTGTTACCCCCACACACTAAGCCCTAGTTTAGCCTACTATATTCCGGGGTGTTACATCATCTTCCCCTTGGGGACATTCGTCCTTGAATGACGTTTCTAGACACCTTTCGGAAGCAAGGACTCAATAATAGCATCCCATCATGCATGGAACTCATCTAAATGCACACAACCAAGAAGGAACTTCATCTCCAAGCTAAACATACGCAATGCATCACAAGGAAGTAGGAACTACATCTATCAACCCAATATGCACTCATTTTCAACATTACTCATTGGCAAGGAGGAACTATCTTCTCCGAGCAAAAATCATGCTCAACACAATCTCATGGAGCTCCTATGCAATTCGTTCTCAAAAAACATAGCTAACATGTTCATCAATTCATCTCATGAAGTCTATAGGCAACTCATACTAAATGCACAACAACAAGAGGCAATAAATCATAAATGCCATTTTCTTTCAAAACTTAAACTTCTTCATGAACATGCCAATTTAAGGAAATCATAGAAACACATAAAACACACATGACTTCAAACTAAAGCAAACCAAGAGGAACTCATTACCTCAAGCTAGAATAGGAGGAAAAATATGAGGATACCGGGACATCATATCGGCCTCGGCCTCCCAAGTAGCACTGTCAACTAGATGGTTTCTCCATAACACTGTAACAAAGGCAAACTATTTGTTCCTCAATCTCTTAACTTGCCGGTCTAAGATCTCAATCGGAACTTCTTCATAAGAAAGGTTCTCTTTCACTTCTAACCCTTCTAGGGGAATTATGGATGTCAGATCTCCAGCACACTTTTTCAACATAGAGACATGGAAAATTAGATGCACCGACGCCAACTCATTTGGCAATTCAAGCTCATATGCAACCTTACTAACACGTCTCAAAATTTGATATAGGCCTACCAAATGGGGACTAAATTTCCCTTTCTTACCAAACCTCATTACACCCTTCATGGGTCAGATTCTCAAGTAAACCCAATCAAGCACATCAAATTCAAGGTCTCTCCTTCTAACATCGGCATAAGACTTTTGTTGTCTTTGGGTAGTTCTCAACCTCTCTCTAATGAGTCGAACCTTCTCTATAGACTCATGAACTAACTCGGGTCCTATAAAAGAAACCTCACCCACCTCAAACCATCCTATAGGAGATCTACACCTCCTACCATAAAGAGCCTCAAACGGAGCCATACCAATACTCGAATGGTAGCTATTATTATAGGCAAATTCAATCAAGGATAAATAGTCATCCCAATTTCCTTTGAAATCAATCCCGCAAGCCCTCAACATGTCTTCCAATGTTTGAATTCTTCGTTCCTCTTGCCCATCGATTTGGGGGTAAAAAGTTGTGCTATGCTTAACTTTCATGCCAAGACCCTTTTGGAAAAACTTTCAAAACTGTGAAGTAAACTGAGTACCTCTATCAGAGATAATAGACAAGGGAACTCCAGGCAACCTTACCATCTCTCTCAAATACAACTTAGAATGATCTTCTGCCGTATAGGAAACCTTGACGAAAATGAAATGGGCCGACTTCGTCATTCGGTCTACTATAACCCAAATCGAATCATACTGATGCCGAGTACGGGGCAATCCCACTATGAAGTCCATATTCAAATTTTCCCACTTCCAAGTAGGAATGCTAATAACTTGGGATAAACCTCCCAGTTTCTAATACTCAACCTTCACTTGTTGGCAATTAGGACACTTAGCAACAAATCCCGTAATATCCTTCTTCATCCCATTCCACCAATAGATCTCCCGCAAATCATGGTACATCTTGGTGGCTCACGGGTGAATAGAATACCGAGAACTATGGGATTCTGACAAGATTTGTTCCCTCAAGTCCTCAACATTTGGAACACACAAATGACCTTGTTACCTTAGGACACCATCTCCCCCTTGGGAGAAAGCCTCTACAGACTTCTTTTGCACTACCTCTTTCAATTCTATGAAGGTCGGATCAAGACATTGCTTTGCTTTAACATCAACCACGAAAGATGATTCGGAACCATTATGGATCATAACACCACCTTTGGTGGAATTTACCAATCGAACACCCAATCAGACCAATCTTTGGACATCTCAGGCCAACTTTTTTCTCTCATCATCAACATGTGCAACACTACCCATGGATAACCGACTAAGGGCATCCGCCACCACGTTTGCTTTACTGGGGTGATAGAGAATACTAATATCACAATCTTTCAATAACTCAAGCCACCTTCTTAGGTGAAGATTTAGATCTTTTTGGGTAAATACATATTGCAAACTCTTGTGGTCGATAAAAACATCCAGATGAACACCATAAAAATAATGCCTCCAAATCTTCAAGGCAAATACAACCACCAGTAATTCAAGATCGTGGGTAGGATAGTTCTTCTCGTGAACCTTTAGTTACCTTGAAGCATAGACAATTACCTTACCATTTTGCATACCACACACATCCCAAACCAACTTGAGAGGCATCACAATAAATGACAAAACCATTCGTCCCTTCCGGTAAGGTCAACACCGGAGTGGAAGTAAGTCTATCTTTTAACTCTTGGAAATTTTTCTCGCAAGCTTTCGTCCATATGAATTTGGCCTTCTTTTGAATCAAAGCCGTCAAATGAGAAGCAATGGAGGAAAACCCCTCAACAAACCTTCCATAGTAACCGGCAAAACCCAAGAAACTTCTAATGTCTGTCAGTATTAGAGGTCTAGGCCAACTTTTGACCGCATCTGCAACACCCCGTATCCTAGACAAACGAGATTGCAAGAAATCAAAAGTTACAGGTGCCACCGACGGGACCCATGGATCGTAGGTGGGGTTCATGGATGGCCACCTACAACCCTCTCCAAAAATATTCTAGGAAATTGTTCTAAGAGTCGACCCACGATTGGACCCATGGATCGTAGGTCAGACCATAGGCAGTGGTCCTGGTCCGTCGATCGAGACCCCAGAACTCCAGTCTCTAAAGATAGTCGATGGTTGACAAGATGGACCATGGGTTAGTCCACGGACCGTCAGTTATTCTGTCAGTTGGTCCTGACAACTTTTAAGTTAGGGGTCGTTTGGTCTTTCCCTATGCGTTGGACATCTAAACTACGCCATTTAACCCCTAAACTACGTAGTTTTGGTCATTTTTAGCCTAGAAACTAAATTAGAACCTAACCTAATCAATCATTCACCAAGAATTCATAGATCTTAGAGCAAAACAAAAGGAAAAGTCGAGTAGCCCTAGTCCAAGAACGCAACAAGGTTTCGTCAGTTCTAGCCCCAAAATTGAGAGATTTCTCCGTGAATTTCATCACCAGGTATGTGGGATTTCTCTAGTGGGTTCCTTTCACCCATTAGGTCCCTAGAATTCAGTCTGATTCTTAATTCCCTCCATATTATCTAGACCTAGGGTTTCTAAAATTTTAGTAGATTACTATGATTTAGTTATTGTAATGTTCTTAATCAGATTATCATGATTTTAGTATTGTTTTGTAAAGATTCTTGCATAAACTGAGAATCCTAGTTATGTAGTTCTTTTAGTTCATGAATTACATTAGCTAGAATAGATAAACAGATATACATGCCTCAGATTTCGAATGTTTCAATATGAGAAATAAAAGTCGCATTTTTAGATTTGCATGTCAGATTATTGAGCTATCCAGTTTACTTAAATTATGTTATAATTTTCACATATTTAGTTGGTAGTAGGCTTTATATCGAGTTGGACTAGAGTCATTCACCCTTAAGTCCTAGAACTACCTGCCCCCGTAGGTTTATAAGTTCCCTCTATGGGCATTAATTTAGGGATCACGCCAGTCATGCCTCTATACCTCTGGCAGGGTATATTTGGTCCTCTTGATAGGGCCTATACATCGGACTCCACATTTAGTTCACGTGATTTTATGTCGGTTATTAGTAGTTCCCACAATCAAACTCTAGTGCATTGACCATGCTATCAGTTACAATTCAGTATTCAGATTCAGCATGTTATAAACTTGGTCATTGCATTCAGTTAGTGCATGTTCAGTATAGTATCATGTTCATCTTACATCATTGCTCAGTATGCTTTGTTCAGTTATGTATATTGTTCAGATTTATTCTAGCCTGCATGCTTAGTACCTTTCAAGTACTGACGCATACTTTGCGTTACATCTTCTTGTGATGTAGGTTTAGGTCCTCAGCATTTAGATCATGCATAGATCGCTTCCCAATCTCTAGCTAAGCAACATCAGTGGTGAGTCCTCATTCTTCGAGGATGATTGACATGATTATCTTTCTACTTTCAGTCTTTAGTTTCAGATTTTGCTAGATTTAGCTGGGCATGTCCCAATATCTCTAGTCAGTTAGAGGCTTTATTTCTGACACAGTACTAGATTCAGTTTTACTTTTGAGTTTGATCCTCCAGTTGTTATTAAACTCAGAAGTCTTTTATATATTCAAATTAGCATTGGGTATTCCCTACTTTCAGTTAATGATGGTTTTAAGTTTCCGCATAGTATATTTTATTTAGTAATCTTTTAGTATGCTTATGATATGCCAGCTCAGGGTTAACTTGGGGTCACTCGTGATCCTAGGTCCTGTGTCCGCGTCTTGGGGGTAGCGAGCGTGACAAACTTGGTATCAGAGCACTAGGTTTAAGTGTCCTAGGATGTTTGAAAATCTGCACTAAGTAGAGTCCTTTTCATGGGTGTGAAATGCACCACATCTAATGAGAGGGAGGCTACAAAGTGTTTTAGGAAAACTTCACTTTCTTGATATTCTTATTGTGCGTTGGTATGATCTCTCTTTCTAATCCATCATTATGTGTTTCAGATCATACCTCCTCGTAGAGCTTACGCAAGAAATGCAAATGCCTGCAACGCAAACGCAGTTCCTCCAGTCCCAGATCAGGAAGTTTCGAATGCAGAGTTTTGGAACACGATTCAGCTTTTGGCTCAGAGTGTGACAAATTAGAACAACCAGCAGGTTCCAGTTCCTTCAAATGCTAGTGGTGGATCAGTGGCAACCAGGGTTCGTGACTTTGTTAGGATGAATCCTCCTGAGTTTTTAGGGTCGCAGGTTGGTGAGGATCCCAAAACTTTATTGATGAGGTCAAGAAAATCTTTGGGGTGATAGAAGTGACTGGAAATGATAGGGTAGAGTTGGAAACCTACCAGGTCAAGGACGTAGCTCATATCTAGTTTACTCAATGGAAGGAAAATAGGGGTACATATGCCGCTCATGTGACTTGGGAGTGTTTTTTTCCAGAGCTTTTCTGGATAGGTTCTTTTTGGAGAAAGTTGAGAGAGGCAAAAGCTCATGAGTTCATGAATTTGAGGCAAGGTTCGATGACAGTCCAAGAGTACGGACTTAAGTTCACTCAGCTCTCCAGGTATACTCCTCACATGGTTGTCGATTCCAGGGCACATATAAGTAAATTTCTATTTGGGGTATCTAACTTGGTGAGAACAGAGTGTAGAAATGCTATGTTGCTGGAAGATATGAACATCTCTAGGCTCATGACTCATGCTCAGCAGGTTGAGGGAGACAAGCTTAGGGAACAGACTAAGGAGAACAAAAAGGCTAGGACATTCAACTATGAGTATTCTCAACAAAAATCGGGTGGTGGAAATCGCTCGCAGTTTTAGCAGAAATCTTCAGCTCCAGCACCTTCATCAACTAGTATTCTATCTTCCAGGTTTCGACAAGATCAAAATGGTAGGGCATCAGGCTCTCAGTCTCAGGGGAGTGTTGGAGGCATCAGAACATAGCCAACTTGTCCAAAGTGTAGTAAGAACCATCCGGGCGAGTGTCTTATAGGAAAGAAAGGATGTTTTGGGTGTGGTCAGTCTAGTCACAGGTTGAGAGATTGCCCTTCTTCTAAATAGGGTCAAGGAGGCACCAATGGTCGGGCTCAGTCTACAACTTCAGCAGCATCAACAGGTCACCTGACTCAGCATGGTAACTCATCTGGTACAGGTGACGGTCAGCGCCAGAACAGGTTGTATGCTCTTCAGGCTCGCCAGGATTAGGAAGATTCTCCTGAAGTAGTCACTGGTACGTTACGAGTCTTTAACTTAGGTGTTTATGCTTTGTTAGATCCAGGGGCTACTCTGTAATGACCCGGACCCAAAAAGATCATTTTGATAATTTTGATTGGTCATTTAAATATAGTTAATTAATTTGCGGATAATTTATTTATTTTTAATAATAATGGGCCAAGTTTGAAATATTAAAATAGGTTATTAGGAATTATTACTTTTAAAATATAATTAATTTAGAAAATAAAATATGAGAAGAAAGAAATTAAATTGTTCGTGCGGAGAACACGAACAGAGAGAATGGCGCCACCTTCAAGTAAGTAAACTTTATTTTTGTAATGGAGTTAAACTCTACCCTTACAATCATTAGTTTCCAATTGTTGATTATAGTATTAAATTCAATTGTCATATACGAAATTAATTAGAGTAGGTATTGATTTCCTTCATTGAACGACAATTGTTATGATTCATTGAGTTTTGGAGCGTAGTGGATGCAATAAATATTTATTATCATTATATTAGTATAATAGTTATAAGGAATTGAAGGTTGGCAGTTGTGAAGGCATATGATGTTGTTGTATCGTTCTTGGCGGCTTTGAAACTTAGGGGACAAGAAACGTTGCTAACATTATTATTATTATTATTATTATTATTATATTCTTTTTGTTTGTTATCAATTTTTTTGGGAATTAAGGGAATTGAATTGCTAGGAGTATATATATAATTATTTTCAATACATGCTACGCTACAGTTTCAAGTTAGTTTAGGTCACAAATTTTTTGAGGAATTACTATATGTTTTCCGTGGTTATAGGTTAAGCATAAGATGTAAATTGAGGGTCAGAATACAATATAATTGTCTTTTAAGACAAAATGGTGTTGGAATTTTTATTTTTTTGTATAAAATTAAGTATTGAGTATTTTGTATTACATGAATACCGTTAGAATTGTGATATTGGAGCAGCTGAAGCTTAACCCAAGGCTTGAAACTTAGAACCTATACTACTATGGGTGTTGTTAGTTTCGAAATCTTATTTTGTTCATGTACTTGAATAGATTGCATTAATTTGGAAACTCAATTAAAAGGGAAGGCTCAAGTCCCGGAGTGAATTGTTGATTAATTAAGGCAAGTGGATTTCGAAAACCTTGTTAAGTGTATGAAATTCATGTATTTCCTTGTAATATGTGTTTAGGGATAATGAGACTTGGTGATCGATTGACTTGTCCACATTGATTGATTCTAATGATGAAAAAGAGGTAATAAAAGGCAATGTGATTAATTGACTTGATTTATTATGGGTGATTGTCTTCTTTATTGAACCCGTATACTTGTGATAGGTGAGGTGATTACATATCATATTGATATTTGATTGAAATGCATCATCCCTTTTATTGAAATCATATTGTGCACATGCATTGGAATGAGATTGAGTATAAGTTGGGCACGTGGAGATTGTCCGTGCTAGGGATGGTGAGATGTTAAGATTATAATTTGGGCACGTGGAGATCGTCCGTGCGAAATTTGTTTGATTTATGATAGTGCGTTGAGATCATCCGCACAGACACGTAGAGATCATCCATGTCGGTATATGGACCTCGCGAGTCTCCCATGTGTCATGAACTCACGATGTATTTCCGAGGAGTATCATGTATATACGGTTGAGAGAGTACTTGGTATTCTGAGGCATATCATTTCATGGTGTCATATTGCATTGCATCCCACGACATCCTTCATTCTTGATGATTATGTGTTTTATTGGTGGTTGGGAAGTACTTGATATTTGATTATCTCTATTTGATGAACTTGATCTTGTGTGTTGTTGATATTGTGAATGCCTTTTCGTGGAAGTTGTGATTGATGAATATTGAGTTTGTTGTTGAGGATAGGTAATTTGTTAAAGTGATTATTGTTAAGCTGGGTGCTATGTAACTGTGAACTGTTTGGTTGGGCTGGATTAATGCAGGTTTTAGTTGTGGAGGTTCGGTTGGCGTGTAAGTAGTACCCGTATTTTATTCTCTTAGCTTGTGTTTAGAAGTTTACTTGATGAGTGTCGTGTAGTTTGGTACTCACCCCTTGCTTCTACATTTTTTGTAGGTTACTATCCCGGACCTTTGTAATATTTTCTGTTCTCCTTGTCTGAGGTTTCTTATGGAGATTTTTAAGGTAGTTGCTTGTCATTTCAGTAGACCTTCTTACTCTTATTTATGATCTTGTCCTATTCTAGGAACAATGTCATTTGAGACTTGTATTTTTTTTTGAATCAGTTGTAATACTTTAGAGGCTTGTACACGTGACAACCAGATTTTTGGGGTATTTTTGAGTTTATTATAAAATTTTCGCATTTTATTGTAATGGTTAAGTTTAGGCTGACTTGTCTTCTTGGGAGAAGACGAGTTCCATCACGTCCATTTTTGGGTCATGACAAAATGGTATCAGAGCCCCAGGTTCATAGGTCATGATGGTTGTGTTATGGTCCAATGGGTTTCACTTTAGATTGAGTTTATGAGTTAGTCTGTGGCTTGATGAGTTAGTCTATAGCTTGATGATCACTCCTGATTTGTGGATCTGTCAATTTTTTATTCGAAAGTTTAGTGTTTAGTAGTTGATTTCGATGGGATGGTCTTAAGGAGGAGTTCACTTAGAGAGATGAACACTGACTAGTAGGTCATAAACCAAACTTTTGGTAACGTTGGTTATTCTTCCTCCTCCTTTTTCTTCTCCTTCTCCTTCTCCTTCTTCTCCCTCTCCCTCTCCCTCTCCCTCTCCCTCTCCCTCTCCCTCTCCTTCTCCTTCTCCTTCTCCTTCTCCTTCTCCTTCTCCTCCTTCTTCTTCTTCTTCTTCTTCTTCTTCTTCTTCTTCTTCTTCTTCTTCTTCTTTATATTCGAAGACGAACATGATTTTTAGTGGTGGATAATGTAATGACCCAGACCCAAAAAGATCATTTTGATAATTTTGAATGGTCAATTAACTATAGTTAATTAATTTGCGGATAATTTCTTTATTTTTAGTAATAATGGGCAAAGTTTGAAATATTAAAATAGGTTATTAAGAATTAATACTTTTAATATATAATTAATTTAGAAAAGAAAATAAGAGAAGAAAGAAATTAAGTTGTTCGTGAGGAGAACACGAACAGAGAGAACGGCGACACCATCAAGTAAGCAAACTTTATTTTTTTGTAATGGAGTTCAACTCTACCTTACAATCATTAGTTTCCAACTGTCGATTATAGTAGTAAATTCAATTGTTATATGAAATTAATTAGAGTAGGTATTGATTTCCTTCATTGATCGACAATTGTTATGATTCATGGAGTTTTGGAGCGTAGTGGATGCAATAAATATTTATTTTCATTATATTAGTATAATAGTTATAAGGAATTGAAGGTTGGCAGTTGTGAAGGCATATGATGTTGTTGTATCGTTCTTGACAGCTTTGAAATTTAGGGGACAAGAAACATTGCTAACATTATTATTATTATTATTATTATTATTATTATTATTATATTCTTTTTGTTTGTTATCAATTTTTTTGGGAATTAAGGGAATTGAATTGCTAGGAGTATATATATAATTATTTTCAATATATGCTACGCTACAGTTTCAAGTTAGTTTAGGTCACGAAATATTTAAGCAATTACTATATGTTTTCCGTGGTTATGGGTTAAGCATAAGATGTAAATTGAGGGTCGGAATACAATATAATTATCTTTTGAGACTAAATGGTGTTGAAATTATTATTTTTTTGTATAAAATTAAATATTAAGTATTTTGTATTACATGAATTCCGTTAAAATTGTGATATTGGAGAAGTTGAAGCTTAACCCTAGGCTTGAAACTTAGAACCTATATTAATATGGGTGTTGTTAGTTTCGAAATCTTATTATGTTCATGTACTTGAATAGATTGCATTAATTTGGAAGCTCAACCAAAAGGGAAGGCTTAAGTCTCGGAGTGAATTGTTGATTAATTGAGGCAAGTGGATTTCTAAACCCTTGTTAAGTGTATGAAATTCGTGTATTTCCTTGTAATATGTGTTTGGGGGTAATGAGACTTGGTGATGGGTTGACTTGTCCACATTGATTTATTCTAGTGATGAAAAAGGGGTAATAAAAGGCAATGTGATTAATTGACTTGATTTATTATGGGTGATTGTCTTCTTTATTAAACCCGTATACTTGTGATAGGTGAGGTGATTACATATCATATTTATATTTGATTGAGATGCATCATCCCTTTTATTGAAATCATATTATGCACGTGCATTGAGATGAGATTGAGTATAAGTTGGGCACGTGCAGATCGTCCATGCTAGGGATGGTGAGATGTGAAGATTATAATTTGGGAACGTGGAGATCGTCCGTGCGAAATTTGTTTGATTTATGATAGTGCGTTGAGATCATCCGCACAGACACGTGGAGATCGTCTGTGTCAGTATATGGACCTCGCGAGTCCCCCATGGGTCATGAACTCTTGATGTATTTCCGAGGAGTATCATGTATATACTGTTGAGAGAGTACTTGGTATTTTGAGGCATATCATTTCATGGTGTCATATTGCATTCCATCCCATGACATCCTTCATTCTTGATGATTATGTGTTTTATTGGTGGTTGGGAAGTACTTGATATTTGATTATCTCTATTTGATGAACTTGATCTTGTGTATTGCTGATATTGTGAGTGCCTTTTTGTGGAAGTTATGATTAATGAATATTGAGTTTGTTGTTGAGGATATGTAATTTGTTAAAGTGATTGTTGTTGAGTTGGGTGCTATGTAACTGTGAATTGTTGGGTTGGGTTGGTTTTATGCAGGTTGTAGTTGTGGAGGTTCGGTTGGTGTGTAAGGAGTACCCGTATTTTATTCTCATAGCTTGTGTTTAGAAGTTTACTTGCTTAGTACCGTGTGATTTGGTACTCACCCCTTGCTTCTACATTTTTTGTAGGGTACTAGCCCGGACTTTTGTGATATTTTCTCTTCTCTTTGTCTGAGGCTTCTTATGGAGATTTGTAAGGTAGCTGCTTGTCATTTCAGCAGACATTCTTACTTTGATTTATGATCTTGTCCTATTCTAGGAACAATGTCATTTGAGACTTGTGTTTTTCTTTTGAATCAGTTGTAATACTTTAGAGGCTGGTACACGTGACAACCAAACTTTGGGGTATTTTTGAGTTTATTATAAAATTTCCGCATTTTATTGTAATGGTTGAGTTTAGGCTGACTTTTCTTGGTGGGATAAGAGGAGTGCCATCACGTCCATTTTTGGGTTGTGACAAAATGGTATCAGAGCCCCAGGTTCATAGGTCTCACGTATATACAAGCCGAGTTTAATAGAGTCCGGGGATCGGTATGGAGAGATCTATACTTATCTTCGACAGTTTATGGTGACTTTTAAGAAAATTCCTTACTTTTTTTTATCTCTATCGTGCGTATTTTGTCAGATTTTGATTCTTATTGCTTTACTTCATTCACTCTCACTTATAGTGATGACTCGTGCGTAGTTCCTCACGTGAGTAGTTTATCTCACGTATGTCTTGGATGTTAGACCTTGTACAAAGGTCGAAGTGATAGACTTTTGAGTAGGATGCGTAGTCAGATTATGAATGTTCAGCAATTTTAAAGGATTGAGTAAGGTGATGACTCGATGATGCATTGCGAGGATATTTGAATGATGAGGTTGGACAATGGTTTGAGGGACTTCATGAACGTGTGATGTTCTTAGGTTAGTTTCCCTAATAGAGAGAGTAATACTTGTGTGGTATTAGGCAGAATCGGAAATGGTTCGACAATTAAGAGTGAAATTATTAAAGGAAATGCTAGATAATTAACAATGTAACTTTGGAAACTATAGTTAGTAAAGTTGCCATAACATGTATGGGTTGCGTAGCAAATGATGAGAATGGTGTTATGCAAATTGAGGTCAGAATTTCTATTGCAGTTTTATAGATAGAGTGTATATCAAAGAGGGTCATGACACGACTACTATAGTGGTGCGAATTCTTACTTGGTTAGGGTTATCGACTGTGTTACTCCTATTATGGACCTGATCTACGAAGGAATGCATATATTTTTGGATGAGAGACTGGACAGATTTGGTAGTGTATTATAGTTACCTAATGGGCAGAAATGTGTGGGCTATTTGGGTACAATCTTCTCGATCGGAATGACGTGTTCTAGTGGTGGATCTAATGAGCTTTCACGATGTGATACTAATGATATATGAAAATAGATACATCAATTATCAAGTGTGAATATTACCTACTTAAGGGTTTTTAGTTATAGTACCTGCTTGTACAATGAGATTTGATGTTGCATTCATATTTGAGAAACCAACTAAATGGTTACTATAGATTAATGGGTTAGGCATTATTTATAAGAAAGCTTTTAGTGGTGGATCTTTGGTACAATATTGATGTGTTTAGGTTGTGAAGTGTATCTCGAGGATTTTAAATGAGTGGTGATTTCATAATAAGCTCCATTAAAGTGGATCGATATTAGGATGACAAGCTTATAGGTAAAGGAAGTCTCAACGAGTATGCTTGTGTGAAGGTAATTGAGAATTTTAGTAAGAAAGTGCATATAAAATTGAGTTAGACTTTTGAATTTGATTGGTATATTGGGTTTGAGATGTCATGTCAATGATAAGGTTGACTTTGTGGTGATGGCAAAGGCTAATTGAGCATAATGGTAAGAAGAGTTTGTGATGTATTGTGATTGGGATGCAAACATATCATCAGGATTGTTGGTTGAGCAGATTTTGTATGCTAATAACGACTTGCGAGTATCTAATGTTGTGGTTTTCCACTATTTGGTGAGTAATGTGGTTGTATGGAAAGTCTTAGGAGATGTTGGGACCCCGCTCGAATAAAATTTGAAGCAGCTAGAGTCATAATGACAAAAATAGTGGGATGTAGTATAGCCTTCGGAAGGAGGTGAGAGTACAGATATTTTCTCTGATTGCACGGGCTAAGGAGGTATCTTCAGAGGGGTTGAGAATTGGGTTCAGAGACACGTTGTTTCAACCGTTTTGCTTTGGCCATGGTAATAATGTCATGAGTTAATCAGATTGGTTAAAACGTTTGGATAAGATTTGAGAAAGAAGTCTATAGACGTTCGATTTGAGTGTGGTAATAAGTGTTTTTGTGTTTTTGAGTTTGATACCTGGCACAGTTGGAATCATAATTCAAGTTTTTCATTGCAAGTCTACGTTTGTGGTAGTATGTTTTGTCAAGGTATGAATTGGTAAGGTAAGAATTGATCACTCACATCGAGTATTGAGCATTTGGAAGAACATGTGCAGGATTTGAGTCGTAGAATTTGTTGCTATTGATTGTTAAAGAATCCAAGGAATTGTTTCACATAATGTTTTTGTTTAGAGGATAAGGTAAAAATGTCAAGGGTTGTTGGCCAAAGAATAAGATTGGTAAGTGAATTAGCAAAAGGAATAAGGGTCTGGTATATTGAAGAGTTCAAGATGTTTGAAATTTGCATCATTGAAATAATTTAAGAAGGGTGAAAGAATAGGACCTCTCATATAAACCCTTGGTTTGTAGTTGAAGGTTGTATTGATTTTGCCTTTGAGTTTAGATATGACTATGAGATGTGACAATCGGTTCGTTAAAGACTTATTAGAGATTTATCAACAAATTTTATAAAGATAAGGTTTTTGTTTGAGTGACAAACAGTGATGAGTGGAATATTCTATGTTGTTATGTCGAGCTAGATTGTTTAAAATATAATAGGCAACTTATGGATGTTAAATCGTGTGGAACTACAGTTCTTCATGGTTAATGAGGATTATTAGGGGATTGAAACTATTTTGTTGATGGGACGATATAGACAGTTATGATGTGTTACATAGGCATTTGATGGTGAGTAGTGATTATGAGCTTAAAGTATATAGAATTATTGGAGTGATTATGTTTTTTTTTCCTGAGTTGGCATGAGATATGTGATGATTTGGAATGATAGTTTAAAACATGGTGTGTGAAAATTTGTTTGGACTTGACTGTGGGTGTGATTTAATAGATTTATCTCGATAAGAAGGTAGTATCAGATTTGAAATTAGTGCTATCAACCTTAGGTGGGATCCATATCTATCATGAAATGCTTACATGGAAAAAGAGTGATGTAGTCAGATGAATGAAAATATTTGCTATGGACATTATGGAAGGAATATCTTGTATTATTCGACCTTGGTTTTGTACATTTTTATGTGAACACTTTCTTCGTTTGAACATGTTTTGGAGTATGATTAGTTGTCTATGACCACACGTGTTTTCACATCTATGGGTAAATTCCTAGTGGTGGATCGGGTGTACCGATCCTCTTATGTCCTCTTGATAAGGTGGGATCCTTGGACAGACTTGGTCATTTCAGTTATGATAAATTTGATGTTGTTTGAGATAGTTGAAGTATTCCTGTGGTTCTATATGTACCACCTTGTTTATGAGAATTCATAGAAGAGCTACCATGGGTATTTACAGTTGTCCGACAATTTTAGTAATCCTCTATTCATTGAGATCACATTCAAGCTACGTGTGGTTGAATGTGGGGATCATTGGATCTAGTTCTGTTGTTCTTAAGGGTTTTCTACAATCATGACTTCCGATCTAGCATTTTCGATAATTATTGTTAGAGTTTTTGTATACTTGGGTGTACTGCTAGTTGGGTGGTTACTTGATCTTGTTCTTCTTTGGGTGGGATAAGTTGAATTCTTCCTTGATCAGCTCCTGATGTCTAATAATCATATTTTTATAACTTAAGCTCATGGAAATATTATGATGTGAAAAAAGGGAGTATTGATAAGATCTAGTATGGTTTGTGCATTATGAGTGTGTGGTGGTTGGTTAAAGTTCACTTCTGACTGTAGTTGGTATCGATTCAGAATGTTATCTTGGTTATGCGACAAAAGATTCGTCATGATGATTCTGTTATGGTCCAATGGGTTTCACTTTAGATTGGGTTTATGAGTTAGTCTGTGGCTTGATGATCACTCCTGCTTTGTGGATCTACCAAATTTTGATTCGAAAGTTTAGTTTTTAGTAGTTGATTTCGATGGAATGGTCTTAAGGAGGAGCTCACTTAGAGAGATGAACACTGACTAGTAGGTCATAACCCAAACTTTTGGTAACGTTGGTTATTCTTCCTCCTCCTCCTCCTCCTCCTCCTCCTCCTCCTTCTTCTTCTTCTTCTTCTTTATGTTCGAGGACGAACATGATTTTTAGTGGTGGATATTGTAATGACCCGGACCCAAAAAGATCATTTTGATAATTTTGAATGGTCATTTAACTATAGTTAATTAATTTGCGGATAATTTATTTATTTTTAATAATAATGGGCAAAGTTTGAAATATTAAAATAGGTTATTAGGAATTAATACTTTTAATATATAATTAATTTAGAAAAGAAAATAAGAGAAGAAAGAAATTAAGTTATTCGTGAGGAGAACACGAACAGAGAGAACAGCGACACCATCAAGTAAGTAAACTTTATTTTTTTGTAATGGAGTTCAAATCTACCTTACAATCATTAGTTTCCAACTGTCGATTATAGTATTAAATTCAATTTTCATATGAAATTAATTAGAGTAGGTATTGATTTCCTTCATTGATCGACAATTGTTATGATTCATGGAGTTTTGGAGCGTAGTGGATGCAATAAATATTTATTTTCATTATATTAGTATAATAGTTATAAGGAATTGAAGGTTGGCAGTTGTGAAGGCATATGATGTTGTTGTATCGTTCTTGACAGCTTTGAAATTTAGGGGACAAGAAACATTGCTAACATTATTATTATTATTATATTCTTTTTGTTTGTTATCAATTTTTTGGGAATTAAGGGAATTGAATTGCTAGGACTATATATATAATTATTTCAATACATGCTACGCTACAGTTTCAAGTTAGTTTAGGTCACAATTTTTTTGAGGAATTACTATATGTTTTCCGTGGTTATGGGTTAAGCATAAGATGTAAATTGAGGGTCGGAATAAAATATAATTGTCTTTTAAGACAAAATGGTGTTGGAATTATTATTTTTTTTGTATAAAATTAAGTATTGAGTATTTTGTATTACATGAATACCGTTAGAATTGTGATATTAGAGAAGTTGAAGCTTAACCCTAGGCTTGAAACTTAGAACCTATACTACTATGGGTGTTGTTAGTTTCGAAATCTTATTATGCTCATGTACTTGAATATATTGCATTAATTTGGAAACTCAATTAAAAGGGAAGGCTCAAGTTTCAAGTCTGAAGTCTCGGATTGAATTGTTGATTAATTGAGGCAAGTGGATTTCTAAACTCTTGTTAACTGTATGAAATTCGTATATTTCCTTGTAATATGTGTTTGGGGGTAATGAGACTTGGTGATGGGTTGACTTGTCCACATTGATTTATTCTAATGATGAAAAAGGGGTAATAAAAGGCAATGTGATTAATTGACTTGATTTATTATGGGTGATGTCTTCTTTATTGAACCCGTATACTTGTGATAGGTGAGGTGATTACATATCATATTGATGTTTGATTGAGATGCATCATCCCTTTTATTGAAATCATATTGTGCACATGCATTGAGATGAGATTGAGTATATGTTGGGCACGTGCAGATCGTTCGTGCTAGGGATGGTGAGATATTAAGATTATAATTTGGGCACATGGAGATCGTCCGTGTGAAATTTGTTTGATTTATGATAGTGCGTTGAGATCATCCGCACAGACACGTGGAGATCATCCGTGTCGGTATATAGACCTCGCGAGTCCCCCATGGGTCATGAATTCTCGATGTATTTCCGAGGAGTATCATGTATATACGGTTGAGAGAGTACTTGGTATTTTGAGGCATATCATTTCATGGTGTCATATTGCATTGCATCCCATGACATCCTTCATTCTTGATGATTATGTGTTTTATTGGTGGTTGGGAAGTACTTGATATTTGATTATCTCTATTTGATGAACTTGATCTTGTGTGTTGCTGATATTGTGAGTGCCTTTTTGTGAAAGTTGTGATTGATGAATATTGAGTTTGTTGTTGAGGATAAGTAATTTGTTATAGTGATTATTGTTGAGTTGGGTGCTATGTAACTGTGAACTGTTGGGTTGGGCTGGTTTTATGCAGGTTGTAGTTGTGGAGGTTAGGTTGGTGTGTAAGGAGTACCCGTATTTTATTCTCTTAGCTTGTGTTTAGAAGTTTACTTGTTGAGTACCGTGTGGTTTGGTACTCACCCCTTGCTTCTACATTTTTTGTAGGTTACTATCCCGGACCTTTGTGATATTTTCTGTTCTCCTTGTCTGAGGTTTCTTATGTAGATTTTTAAGGTAGATGCTTGTCATTTCAGCAGACCTTCTTACTCTTATTTATGATCTTGTCCTATTCTAGGAACAATGTCATTTGAGACTTGTGTTTTTCTTTTGAATCAGGTTTAATACTTTAGAGGCTTGTACACGTGACAATCAGATTTTTGGGGTATTTTTGAGTTTATTATAAAATTTTCGCATTTTATTGTAATGGTTGAGTTTAGGCTGACTTGTCTTCTTGGGATAGGACGAGTGCCATCACTTCCATTTTTGGGTCGTGACGTACTCTTTCCTTTGTAGCTTCATATATAGCAGTAAAATTCAGTGTCAGTCCAGAATCTCTCTCCGAACCTTTGGCAGTGTCTACTCCAGTTGGTGACCTAGTTATAGCTAGACAGGTATACAGAAATTGCCCTATCACAGTCTCTTAGAAAGTCACCTCAGCAGATCTTGTAGAGTTAGAAATGATACACTTCGATATCATTCTAGGGAAGGATTGACTACATTGTTGTTATGCCTCAGTTGATTGTAGAACTAGGATCGTTCATTTTCAGTTTGCAGACGAACCAATCTTTGAATGGAAGGGAAGTAGCTTAGCGCCTATGGGTCGATTCATTTCTTACCTTAAGGCTAGAAAGATGATCTCTAAGGGTTATATCTATCATCTCATTCGGGTTAAGGATTCAAGCTCTGAAACCCCAATTCTTGAGTCAGTTCCTGTAGTTAATGAGTTTCCAAAAGTGTTTCCAGAAGATCTTCCCGAAGTTCCTCCCAAAAGGGAGATTGACTTTAGAATTGATCTCCTTCCAGATACCCAGCCTATTTCTGTTTCTCCTAACATAATGGTTCCAGCTGAGCTTAAGGAATTGAAAGAGTAGTTGAAAGACCTTCTAGATAAGGGATTCATCAGACCCATTATCTCCCCATGAGGTGCACCAGTGTTGTTCGTGAAAAAGAAAGATGGTTCTCTCAGGATGTGCATTGACTAGTAGTAGTTGAACAAAGTCACAATCAAGAATAAGTACCCTATTCCTAATATTGATTACTTGTTTGACCAATTTTAGGGTGCCATCCATTTCTCGAGGATAGACCTCACATCCGGTTATCATTAGCTCAAAGTTAGATATAATTACATTCCAAAAACAGCCTTCAGAACTCGGTATGGTCATTACAAATTTGTAGTTATGTCATTTGGACTAACCAATGCTCCTGCAGCTTTCATGGATTTGATGAAGATGGTGTTCAAGCAGTATTTGGACTTGTTCGTTATCGTATTTATTGATGATATCCTCATTTACTCTAGGAATGAGGAAGAACATGCGACTCATTTGAGGGTTGTCCTGGAAACTCTCAAAGATCACCAGTTATTCGCTAAGTTTAGCAAATGTGAGTTTTGGTTGCAATCAGTTACTTTTCTTGGGCATATATTGTCTAGTGAAGGGATCCGAGTGGATTCTCAGAAAATAGAAGCAGTGAAACAATTGCCCAGACCTACCTCTCCTACAAATATCATAAGTTTCTTGGGTCTAGCACGTTATTACAGAAGGTTCGTGGAAGGATTTTCATTCATATCTTCTCCATTAGCTAAGTTAACTCAGAAAAAAGGTCAAGTTTCAGTGGTCAGATGATTGTGAGAAGAGTTTCGCAAAACTGAAAACTAGGTTGACTACTGCTTCTGTTTTGACTCTACTAGAGGATTCATATGGTTATGTTATCTATTGTGATGCATCCAGAGTCGGCCTAGGTTGTGTGTTGATGCAGCGAGGTAAGGTTATAGCGTATGCTTCTAGATAGCTTAAGGTGCATGAGAAGAACTATCCAACTCATGACTTCGAACTTGCAGCAATGTTTTTTGCCCTTAAGATTTGGAGACATTACTTGTATGGTATTCACGTAGATGTGTTCACAGACCAAAAGAGCCTTCAGTATGTGTTCACCCATAAAGAGTTGAATCTTCGCCAAACGAGATGGCTTGAGTTACTCAAGGACTATGATATGAATGTGCTTTACCATCCAGGTAAGGCCAATGTAGTAGCAGATGTTCTTAGCAGACTATCTATTGGTAGTGTAGTATATGTTGAGAAAGAAAGGAAGGAATTAGCGAAGGATGTTCACCAGCTTGCTCGCTTAGGAGTTTACCTCATGAGCATATTAGATGATGGTGTAATAGTTCAGAATGGGTCAGAATCTTCGTTGGTAGCAGAGGTTAAAGAAAAACAAGACAACGATCCTATATTGCTCCAACTAAAGGGTGCAGTTCATCAGCAGAGAGTTGAGGTTTTCTCCTAAGGGGAGATGGTGGGCTTCTCTATCAGGGTCGTTTATGTGTTCCTAAGGTGGGTGAGTTGAGACAACAGATTCTTACAGAAGCCCATAACTCCAAGTATTCTATTCATCCAGGATCCACCAAGATGTATCGTGATCTGTGGAAAGTCTTTTGGTGGAATGACATGAAGAGGGATATAGCAGATTTTGTGGCTAAGTGCCTCAATTGTCAGCAGGTGAAGGTAGAACATCAGAAACCAGGAGGTATGACTCAAGAGATCAACATTCCTATTTGAAAGTGGGAAGTGATCAACATGGACTTCATTATAGGTTTACCTCGTACTCGCATACAACATGACTCCATTTGGGTTATAGTTGACAGAGTTACTAAGTCTGCACACTTTTTGGCTGTTAAAACTACAGATTCGGCAGAGCACTATGCCAAACTTTAAATTAATGAGACAGTCAGGTTGCATGGGGTTCCTTTGTCTATCATCTCAGATAGAGGTCCTCAATTTACCTCTCATTTATGAAAGTCATTTCAGAAAGGTCTTGGTACTCAGGTTAACCTTAGCACAACATTTCATCCGCAGACGGATGGTCAGGCAGAGCATACCATTCATGCCTTAGAGGACATGTTGAGAGCTTGTGTGATCGACTTCAAGGGTATTTGGGATGATCACCTTCCTCTTATAGAGTTTGCCTACAATAATAACTACCATTCTAGAATTCACATGGCCCCTTATGAGGCATTATATGGGCGTAGATGTAGATCTCCAGTCGGTTGGTTTGAAGTAGGTGAAGCAGTCTCGATAGGGACAGATTCGGTTCATGATGCTATGGAAAAAGTTTAGCTCATCAGGGATAGACTTAAGACATCCCAGAGTCGTCAGAAGTCCTATACAAATGTAAGGAGAAGGGACTTGGAGTTCCAAATTGATGATTGGGTTTTTCTGAAAGTGTCACCTATGAAGGGGTGCTGAGATTTGGCAAGAAGGGAGAGCTGTGTCCTAGATATGTAGGCCCTTACAAGATCTTGAAAAGAGTTGGTAAAGTGGCTTATGGGTTAGATTTGCCATCAGAACTAGCAGCAGTGCATCCGGTCTTTCACATCTCGTTGTTGGAGAAGTGTGTGGTTGATCCAACATCCATAGTACCATTGGAAAATGTGGCTGTGAAGGATAGTCTCACTTATGTGGATGTGCTAGTTGAGATTCTTGATCGTCAGGTTCGAAGGTTGAGAAACAAAGAAGTCTCTTCAGTTAAGGTTTTACGGAGGAGTCAGTCCGTAGAGGGAGCTACTTGGGAAGCAGAAGCAGCCATGAAGGCCAAGTATCCTCATCTCTTTCCTTTCGATTCCATTCCAGCTTGAGGTAATAGTTGCTCTCCAGTTTTTCAGTCATTCATGCGTAGCTTCAGTCTTAGTATCTTGTTCCTTCAGCTTATACTTGCATTTTCAGCGTATTTGAATGTTCTTGGAACTTAGTTCAGTCAGATTTCAGTTCAAGTACTTAGTGGTAGGGTTTGCAGCATTTTCCCTCCATCTTCATCTAGTTTAGTCTTTATTCGGGGACGAATGTTCCCAAGGAGGAGATAATGTAACACCCCGTATCCTAGACTGACCAGATTGAAAGAAATCAGAAGTTGCAGGTGCCAGCGACGGGCACCACCCATGGACCATAGGTGGGGTCCGTGGATGGCCACCTGCAGCCCTCCCCAGAAATAGTCCAGCAAATTGTTCTAAGGGTCGACCCACGGCCTGACGCACAGACCGTAGGTCAGACCACGGGCCACGGTCTTGGTTCATGGATCGAGACCCCAGAACCCCAGTCTCTGAAGCCAGTCGACGGTTGACAGGACGGACCGTGGGTCAGTCCACAGACCGTCGGTCAGTCCGTCGATTGGTTCCGACAACTTTTAAGTCAGGAGTTGTTTGGTCTTTTTCCTATGCGTTGGACACCTAAATTACATCGTTTAACCCCTAAACTACATAGTTTTTGTTAGTTTTAGCCTAGAAACTAAATTAGAACCTAACCTAATCAATCATTCACCAAGAATTCATCGATCTTAGAGCAAAACAAGAGGAAAAGTCAAGCAGCCCTAGTCCAAGAATACAACAAGGTTTTGTCAGTTCCAGCTCGAAAATCGAGAGATTTCTCCGTGAATTTCGCCACCAGGTATGTGGGATTTAACTAGTCAGTTCCTTTTACCAATTAGGTCCCTAGAATTCAGTCAGATTCTTGATTCCCTCCATATTATCTAGACCTAGGGTTTCTAGAATTTCAGCAGATTACTATGATTTAGTTATTGTAATGTTCCTAATCAGATTATCATGATTTTAGTATTATTTTGCGTAGATTCTTGCATAAACTCAGAACCCTAGTTATGTAGTTCTTTTTGTTCATGAATTACATTAGGTAGGATAGATAAACAATACATGCCTCAGATTTTGAATGTTTCATTATCAGAAATAAATGTTGCATTTTTAGATTTGCATGTCAGATTATTGAGCTATCCAGTTTACTTCAGTTATGTTATAATTTTCACATATTCAGTTGGGAGTAGGCTTTATACCGAGTAGGACTAGGGTCAGTCACCCTTAAGTCCCAGAACTACATGCCCCCATAGGTTTTTAAGTCCCCTCTGTGGGCATCAGTTTTGTGATCACGCCAGTCATGCATTTATACCTCTGGCAGGGTATATTGGGTCCTCTTGATGGGGCGTATACATCGGACTCCATGTTTAGCTTACGTGGTTTTATGTCGGTTATTAGTAGCTCCCACAGTCAGACTCAAGTGCATTGACCATGTTATCAGTTACAGTTCAGTATTCAAATTCATCATGTTATAAACTTGGTCATTGCATCCAGTTAGTTCATGTTCAGTACTTTCAGTATAGTATCATGTTCATCTTATATCATTGATCAGTATGCTTTGTTCAGTTCTGTATAATGTTCAGCTTTATTCTATCCTACATGCTAAGTACCTTTCAAGTACTGATGCACACTCTGCACTACATCTTCTAGTTATGTAGGTTCAGGTACTCATCATTCAAATCACGCATAGATCGGTTCCTGATCTCCAGTTCAGTAGCATTAGTGGTGAGTCCTCATCCTTCGAGGATGATTGACATGATTATCTTTCTACCTTCAGTCTTTAGTTTCAGTTTTTGCTAGATTTAGCTGGGGCATGTCCCAGCATCTCTAGTCAGTTAGAGGCTTTATTTCAGACATAGTACTAGATTCAGTTTTACTTTGGAGTTTGATCCTCCAATTGTTATTAAACTCATAAGTCTTTTATATATACATATTAGCATTAGGTATTCCCCACTTTCAGTTAATTATGGTTTTAAGTTTCTGCATAGTATATTTTATTCAGTAAACTTTTAGTATGTTTATGATATGCCAACTCAGGGTTAACTTGGGGTCACTCGTGATCCTAGGTCCTGTGTCCGCGTCTTGGGGGTAGACTCGGGGCATGACACCATCTGTCTTAATAGAATCTACTTCAATACCCTTACTCGAAACAATGTGGCCTAGAAAAGCCACGTACCTTAGCCAAAACTCACATTTCCTAAACTTAGCAAAAAGTTGTTTTTCCTTATTGATTTGCAACACAATACTCAAATGATTAATGTGATCATCCTCGCTACTTGAATAAATCAAAATATCATCAATGAACACAATTATGAACATATCAAGGTATTGTCTAAACACCCTATTCATCAAGTCCATAAATACCGTCGGAGCATTAGTCAAACCAAAGGACATAACCAAAACCTCATAATGACCATATCGGGTTCTAAAAGCCATTTTTGGAATATCTTCATCTTTCACCCTCAATTGGTGATAACCCAACCGGAGATCAATTTTAGAAAAATAACTTGCCCTTTGAAATTGATCAAATAAGTCATCTATTCTTGGAAGAGGGTTCTTGTTCTTGATGGTTACTTTGCTCAACTGTCGATAATCAATACACATACAGAGTGAACCATCTTTCTTCCTAACAAACAACCCCGAAGCACCCCATGGGGAGATACTAGGTCAGATGAAACCCTTATCCAACAAATCCCTCAACTGATCCTTCAACTCCTTAAGTTCCACCGGAGCCATTCTATAAGGAGGAATCGAAATAGGTTGGGTATCGGGGAGAAGGTCAATCCCGAAGTCTATGAGGACTCACCAAGTCTTCAACTCCTTGCAAATCTAGAAACCTATCTTCAAGAATGGAACTCAAAATCACCGGACCTTACATTTGATGAGAATGTAAGCAAGAGTATGCGTTAGTACAAAAGTACTAAATATGATAGCTAGCATAACATCATAAGATCATAACATAAGGGTTAGTCAATATAATCCATATGCCATAATCATAAGAGATACTTCATGAAACATAATCTATAAGCATAAGAGACAATATCATAATCATAAGCAATGTCTCTAACATAAGCATCATCCAAGCATTATCCAATCCTTAGTCCTTCATATCATAAGAGAACCATTTCATAAGTAGCTTCGAGTTATACTTGTGCAATGCATGGATAAGACCCCATAATACCATCCACACTAAGTATCACCTTAGGCCATCATACATACTTACCATCTTTGATCTCATCCTTAGCTTAATTATCATTGACAAGGGATTCTCTCACCTTTAGTCAATCATAACAAGGAAGGCAACTATAGCACAATCCTATCCAAACATACATCATATAAGAGAAAACTTTCTTAGGTAACCTTAAGTCATACTTGTTCAATGCATGGATAAGACCCTATAATCCCATCCACACTTAGTATCACATTTGGTCCTCATACTCATACTTCTTGATTTGGAGACTAGTCCCCCTTTTAAAGACATAAGAACCCTAGGAAATACTTCTTTAAGCATATCTTAGTCCTTCTTCTTTACTTTTGAACACTATGAAATACTTACTCAAGCATGTCTAAGTTCATTATGTTTGAACACTTGAGATGCTTTCTATAGCATGTCTTAGTTCTTTATACTTGAGCACTTGGAGATGCTTCTTTAAGCATGTCTTGGCTCATTAATGTTTTTGAACACTTGGACATACACTTTCAAGTATTTCTTAGTTCATTAATAATCTTGTACTAGTTGGGAATATAGCCTTAACTGACATGGGACCACATGAGCTTTAACATGATCCCCTCTGATGTTACCCACACCGAGAAGGGTTGGTCTACTAGCCTAGGGTAAAACCGGTTTGTTAGCTTAGTTGGACCCACTATCTAACTTTCCTACGAGGCACGTAGTTATGGGATACGGAGATTCTACTAGGAAACCCGAACTCCACTTGTGAGGGATTCCATCTCATGAGATATACTTTGGGAAACTCGGACTCTACTTGTGAGAGTTCCCATCTTGGAAGTCGGACTCAACTAGGTAAAAGCTTCCATGTCAATTCAATATCCACTCGGTGCTAGGAATACATCCCACAAGATAGCTTATTAAGTTTTTACTTAACTCATGACTCATGGAGGTATGTCCTTGAAAACCAATCCATGTTTCAAGGGCTTCTATCACTTTATACATTAAAATCTTCTTAATTCAGCATATTAGCTTTAATCTCAAAGCCCTAACAATCAACACTCATGACTACAAGCCTTACTCTCAAATCTTTACTTCTAACCAACATCATTCATACCTAGATTTCATGGCATTCTAATCACATTCTTCATTATCAAGTGATTCTAGTCATAAATAATCATAAAGGTTCAATCTCAAGCTTTACTAGTCATGATACATCATATATACTATAATCTAATTCAATTCATGTGTATAAGCTTTCATTCATGATCAATTACTATACAAGTCATCAATTCTAGAAGATCATCTATGAATCCTCAATTTCACCTTTCATGGCATAAACCTACATTACTACAATTTCATCAATTAAACTAGGTTTAACCATGTAAAACATGTAATATCATCATAATATCATGATTCAACACTAAAACAATCATAAACAAGTACTATCCACTTAATTGGATTCATACTCAACACTACCCACAACATAGGAAGAAACCCTAGCTAGAATTGGGGTTCATCTTCAGAATTGGGGTAAATCTAGGGGGTCCATGGATGGAAGAATCCATGGATGCATAAGCTATCATACCTTAATTATAAATCCCTCACAAATCTTGCATCAATGGAAGAATTTTCCCCAGCTTGAACCCTTCTTCTTCTTCTTCTTTCTAGAGAGAAAATTTCTTGGAGGGAATTTGGGTTCTTTGGGTGAATTGAAATAATGACTATGATCAATGTATTTAGAGGTCTATCAGCTTTATATAGGTGGCCTAATTACTAATAAAATGACCCTACTTAATAACTAATAAATTCTAGAACCTTCTCTTAACCCCTAACTTAAACAACTTAAGGGACCAAGCTGCCTCACCCACGAGACCCCGACCCATGGGCCGTTGGTGGACCTACGAGCCGTGCTGTTCCTCCATGGGTAGAGGTACTGGAGCTTGGTTGGCAGGCCTTGACCCACGACCTTCCCCACGGGGCGTGAGTCCCCATCATAGGTCACTGCCTTGAGGCAAATTTTAGGGTAATTCTAGGGTTCTTCTTAAGGACCCTTAGTCGGTTATTGGGGAGTCTATCTTGAAGTTTAACCCCTAAACCCTTCATTCTAAGTTTGGGAAATCATTTCTACAACTTTAACCCTCACGTAAATCTCTAAAACCCTCATGTAAAGCTCTAGTTTAACTTACTAGTTTTTCGGGTGTTACAATATCTCCCCCTTGGGATCATTCGTCATCAAATGATGATTTAAACACTTCTTAAAGGAAACGACTCTAGACTAGAAGCCCATCATGCATGCAACTCATATAAATGCACATAAACAAAAGAGGAAAACTTGAACTCCAAGATAAACATATTCAATGCAACACAAGGGAGTAGGAACTACATCTAGCATCCCAAAATGCATGAAATTCGATATCTACTCATGTTCAAGGAGGAACTACCAACTCCTAACTAAAGCATGCTCAATCATACACTCATGGAGCCTATATGCATTTTACTCTCAAAAAGCATTTATTCAAGGAGGAATCTTTCAACTCCAAACTAAGGCATGCTCATATATTCATCTCGTGAAGTCAAATAGGCAACTCTACTCATTGCACTACAACATGAGGTAAAACAATGCATATAAGTCATTTCTACCAATACCTAAACTTTTTCATGAACATGCATATAAAGAAATCACGGCCACACATAAACACACAATGGCCTTGCTATCTAGGCACACAATCTCCCACTTGGGATTAAGCCTATACAAACTCTTCTAAACATCATTCATACTAAAGACAACTTCAAAGTCTAACATATCAAGTCACAAAAGACCAAACAATACCGGAATCTAATAAAGCATGAAACACATACCGGTAGTCACATTAGGAGGTCACTCTTGATCATTTTTAGCTTGGAGGACATAAAACCTATTCTTCTTTTGAGCACTCTCATCCAGACCACTAGAGGCAACTTGCTTATCCTCCCTTCCCTTAGCCTTAAGAACTGGGAAATCTCTCATTTTGTGCCCACTCTTTTCACACCCATAACACCCCTCCGTGCCGGCTAGGCACTTACCATTGTGATTCCTCCCACACTTGGTGTAAGTAGGCTTAGGAAATGGCGACCCACTACCTTTCTCTTGGTCAAACCTAGGGGTGTTGGAAGAGTCTTGACCAGAATACCTTTGTTTAGACTTAGGTATACCTTGCCCATCGGACTTAGCATTGGAGAAATTCCCATCACCGATCCTAGCCCTTTTTGCCTCCCTATTCTTTCTCTTGAGTTTCGACTCCTCAATTTGTTGAGCATACACCATAAGCCTAGAGATATCCATGTCATGAAGGAGCATTGTCGTACGTCATTCTTCTTCAACCAAGTCAGACACACCCGTCAAGAACCTACTCATCCTATCTCTTGAATCTGCCACCATAGATGAAGCATACTTGGATAGTTGGGTAAATTTCAAGGCATACTCCTTAACACTTATGCTACCTTGCCTAAGGTTAATGAATTCTTC
>JAJOOO010005926.1:0-25100 GCA_029582685.1 Solanum piurae
ATCATCTTTAACTTTTCTTATTACATACAAAAGTTTTGGTGTTGTCTTTTTGAACTGCACCATAAAATTGTGAAGAGTTCTAAATGCGATAAGTGTTTTCTTACGTGTAACTGGTTCCAAAGATATCATATCGTCTTCAACTTTATCATCAACATTATTTGTTTCAGTGGTACCCACAATCTAATTCTTCTAAGCTTTGAACCTCTGAACATTTATTATTTCACTCATCCAACAGGTTGTTAACATTCATTTTAGTGTTTTAATCGGGATAATTAATCATGACATCAAGTTCATGAATGACGTTGATTCATTTAAAATATATGAGATAATTAATTTCTTACTATAAAAATATTATATGATATTACCTTTGTCCACTTTTAATTGTCATGATTTTCTTTTTTAGAGTCAAACTATAAGAACTTTGACTAACATTTTACTATGTATACATTTTACGATGTATTTTTTCATCATGTTGATATGCAATTTATAGTACTTTTCGTATAGTTTTTGAATATCTATTTTTTTATTTAAAATATCAAATTATTGTAATCTAATTTAACTTTCGAAAAACATAACATGATAATTAAAAATACACAAAAGGAGTACAACAAGTCGGTGGTCAAGAAAATAGGTAGATACGAGTGTACATGTTACATGGGGAAGAAACAGTTAGAATTAAATAGTGGGGCATCACTAGTGATGTGAATGAAGTGTACAAAGTGGACCATAGGAATTTACTCAGATAATAAATATTTTTCGATTTTCAATTTTAAGTAGAGTAAAAAGGTGGAAACTTTGGGTGACAGATTAAAAAAAAAAGTGAATGAAATTCAAAATATATAAAGTTAGTTGAGGAAGTGGCATGGCATGACTTATTTCAAATTTTCAATATAGTTGTGTATATCATGATTAAGTTATTTATACTAATTGTGCTAGCAGATGACATGTCTTATCTTTGAGATTTCAAAATTCACATGTTAATGAAGATTGACTTTTTCTTTAGAGATATATAATAAATGTGATCAGAGATACAATAAGATTATAATCCGTCTAAATTTTGATTAATTATTAATCTGAAACTCTACATTAATATTCATCACTTTTTCTTTTAATCCTTTTTCTCCGACTCTCATAGTCTTTTTTCTAGTCTCTTAATATATTTTCAATAATTATTTATTATTATTATTATTCAAATAAAGTACCACTTGAAAGTTGAAAAATAATTTTATTAATTTATGTTACTTTTTTTCTGTTAGAATATATGTGACGTGCCAAGTTACTTGTGCGCACACATACTCACACTTGCGTGCATATTTTTTTATAAGAATATATAGCCATGACTTTTAGTTTTCTGTTATACTATAACACTTTTTTAATTAGCTTAAGAGTTATTTATTTTATTAAAATAATCATCGAAGTACGATAAATTCTATATTATATATGTAACTTCAGATGTGACAATTTTCTTGTGATGTTAACTGCGTACTCATACTCATTCTATTTTTGAAGGATTCATTTTCTAAAAGCCAATAAAATTTTATAAACAACTGCAGACACAACTTATCGATCGAGATTTAAGAAAACTAACCTTGACTGGATAATGGCAAAGGAGTGGAAGTTCAGAGAAATCACCAGTCTGTTGATATTGTAAGGCATTAAAGGGGCAACTTGAGGTGCTGAAATATGAGATATTATAATAAAAAACTAAAGTTAATAAATATTTAAATGAATAAAAAATAATGTAATATTATTGTATCATTTCTTCCCATTATTCACATGCTTCCTATGTTCTTTATTTTTTCTTTTTTATTAATAATTGAAAATAGCAAAATAATTACTATACTTTCTATTCCACTTGGTTAAGTATACTTTAAGAAAAAGTTATGTCTATTTCCACCATGTATTCATCATTTTTTGATATATTTCTAATTTGTAGATAATGGTTTAGTAAGGACCCACCAATAAAGGAAAAGAAAAAAAGGTTATTAACCTCAAATAATCAAATTCCATTGTACTTTAAAGATATTTTTGGGAAAAAATCATGATAAATAGAGGATAAATAAGAGAAAATGTTTCAATAACAAAAATAAGAAGAAGAAGAAAAAAGACATTCTATTGAATAATTTCTCTTAGGAGTTGATGTTTTGTGTATCGATACATCATATCCTTTTTATTTTTTAGTTTAAATTCTATTTATTGATCATATAAAAAATATTTACACAATCATTTTACTTAGTTATTACTACTAACAAAAAAATAACTATGTCATTATCAGAGACAAATATAGCATATCGATAAAACTTACGTATAAAAAGCTCACGAAAATTGACACAAATAGTAAAACTCATAATCAATAAAATTTACATATAAAAAATTCATGAAAATTGAAATAAATAGTAAAACTCATTATCGATAAAATTTACATATAAAATTTTTATGAAAATTGAAATATATAGTAAAACTCATAATCAATAAAATGTATATATAAAAATTTCATGAAAATTTAAACACATAATCGATAAAATTTACATATAAAAAATTTATGAAAATTGAAATAAATAGTAAAATTCATAATCAATAAAATTTATATATAAAAATTCACGAAAATTGAAATAAATAGTAAAACTCATAATCGATGACATTTACATGTAAAAATTCACAAAAATTGAAACAAATAGTAAAAACTCATAACAAATAGTAATATTCACATGTAAAAAAAAATCACAAAAAATTGAAATAAATAGTCAAACATAAATTCTGAATAAACTTCTAGTCATTATATTATATATAAACTGTCAGCGTATATAAATTGAACTTACTCAGAATACGAAGGCGAGATCATGCCAACCCAATCTCCTTTTGAAGGAACCAAAACTCCAGAAACATGAACAGTAACAAAAGATTCATCAGAAAGGCTTGAATTTGAGGCTGTAGTTATACTTAAATACGGGTTCGGGTCGGGGCATTTGGATAGAATTCTTCGGTTCAGTATTCGGAATTCGGATATGGCAGTATGGTTAATAAATTCAGAAGTTGAATTTATAACTATATTTGATAAAGAATAATTTGAAGAAGAAAAAGAATGAGAAGTGAAGAAAATTATGAAAAATAGAATTGATAATAAAATTTTGAAATAATTGGAGAAAGAAGAAGCCATGGGAGAGAATATTGTTGGAGGCTTATTAAATGAAAATGAAAAGGATGGATATTTATAGGTGTCATGTTGTTTTTTCTATTAAAAAAAAAAAATCCTTTTTTATGAGTTTGAGACTTTTGAGTTGTGTGTTTTGATATTGTATACATGATAAGATAAATATTGTGATTAATCATATTTTAAGAAAGTCAATTTGAAAATATGCTTATTTTAGAGATTTGAAAAAACAAATTGTTAGAATTATTTGTTAAAAAGTAAATACTTATGATAAAAATCCTTTTGAAAAAATAAATTTTAAAAGTTTGATCAAACATGTTATTAGTTGACATATAGCAAATAGATTATTTTTTATAGCAAGTCAGTTTAGAAATTTAAGATAAAAATAGTAGTCATTTTCAGTTATACCCTTATATTAAAAAAAATTATTTCTTTTTAATAGTATTTAATTCTCAAGAAACATCTAATAAATAGGAATGACTTAATAAACTATATCTTAAGTGTGTTCGATATGGAGAAAAATAGTTTTCAAAAATATAATTTTTTTAAAAATTAATGGCCTTTTACTTCTTCTTTTTTTGTATACGGTATATAAGAAATAAATATAATGTTAAAAATATTCGTACATATATAACACAAAATTATAAGAATTGGTGGATGTGGGGGTGGGGTGGGGTGGGAGAAAACAATGTCACTTATTTTTTCTACTTTTATTAAGTCATTTAAAGAGTTTGTTTTTCTAAAGAAAATATTTTTTAAATTTTAACCAATCGAACATAAAAAATAGAAACACAATTTTTGAAAAATATTTTTTTTCGTATCGGACAAGACCCTATGTTTATAGTTTTTTATTAATAGACATAAAATAAACTAAAATAACAGTTAATTATGAAATGAAAAAACTATATATAATCGCCTGAAAAGTAGAATAAGAATATGTTATATCAAGTTAAATTATATTGATTTTTATTTTTTTTAAATCATAGTCCATGTATACTATATTTAATATTATTTTTTTCAGTTCTTGAAACTAGAATTAGCTTACATCATAGATCAAGCCTACCTATATACGTGTGAAAGCATGATGTGAAACTTGAATACTCCTTTGGTATTTTAGTGCAAATTAACTAAATCACCTTTGACCCATAAATTTTGGTATTTTAGTATAAATATTCTCTCCGTGCATTTTTATTTATTCAGTTCTTCGAAAAATAATGATTAATATGATTTTTTTTATCATAATACTTATATTAATTAATATACATAGTCTTTAAGTCTTGAAAATGGCTTGGGGAATAAATAATTAATGTAAAAGATAAAAAAATAAAAAAAATCTTATTATGTTCATAATGACATGTACAAAAAAAAATTAAAAAAGAAGGATATTTTTAAAATGTTGAACAATTAAAAAGTGAACTGAGCGAGTATTTTATTATGATAATATGACCTAGACTTTTTCGAGAGAAAAAAAAAGTAGTAGTCGTAGTAGGCATTCAATAAAATCAGATAACAATAATTATATATTTCATCTGCATCAATAATTAATATTCTTTATTATCTGCATCAAACACATTAAAGATTATCTCCTTTATTTAAAGCAAATCCGTTTGGATTTTCTCGTGTTTGATTGTTTAATTAAGTAAATAATTTCTTGATATTGATCTTAATAGCAAATGAATTTATGGTGGAGAAAAATATTTTATGACTAATGAATGAAAAGGAAAACAATTAAATTGCGTTAATGATCAATTAAATAGGAAATTTTAACAAATTGTAAAACAAAAAAGATAAAGTGTCATGTTAATTATTTTTATCTCTTATTTTTAAAAATAAAACTAAACAAGTTAAAATAACTAAAGTGGTTTAAGAAAAACTAAACTCAATTATGGAAACACCTAAATTATGAAGATATTGCATCAAATTAATTATAAATAATGAATATCATTCTTCAAATGCAAAAAGAAAAAGAAAAAAAGTGAAGTATATGAAACATTTCTCTAAATATGCCCTTGCATATCAAATAAAAATAATGAGACAATATATTAAACTTTAATATTCTTTAAAATGCAAAAATAAAAGTGGTGTACATGAAGCTAACCTTAGAGTTTTTAAGTTTTATTCCACAAACATATGTGGAAACACATAAAATCAACGTTTGGTTTTATGAAGGTTCGTTTCCACCCAATTTTAGGTATTCACGTTGGGTCTTAATGCAAAGTATTTTCTAATAAAAGTCGATTTTATATTTAGAATTTGAACTTGAAATATTTTATTGATAATAAAGAATTACTTATGACTCTGTCACAAATTTTTTTGATAAACATGGAAGGTACTATAAAGATCGAGTTAATATTAAAAAAATATATGAATGAAACAAAAAATAGAATTTAAAGGTAGAAAAATAATTTATTTCCAGTTTGTCAAGTTGGAGAGAGCTGTGGAGGTATCAATTAATCAAGATAGGCCTAATACATTAATTTTATTTGAATATGACCTAATTTTATAGATGAATAATCTTTTACTCATAGTCCACCTAATTTTAGAAGTTCAATGAATAATTACAGTTACGTAGGTGTATTTAATTGAATTTAATATCCAGGTGCTTAAAAAGAAAACAAGTTAATTAAGAACTTCTTGAGAGATTATCATATAGGTAACTACTACAAGAATAGCTTGATTATAATAAATTTTAAAGTGATAGTAAATAAACATTAATCATAAATAAAATATCATGGAACACAAATTTTATTGATAAATATTTATGAGTATAATTTTATTCATTTCTTGATTCTTTAAATAAAACGCCAGGCGACGATTTTGATAAAGGCAATATTTGATGTCTTAATCTCTTTATAAATATTCTAAAAATTTATGAAATTTCAAGATGTGTGTTCAAGAAAATATAACTTCTATATATAGGTGTGAGCTACGGTTCGCGGCAAAGTAAAATAAAGTTAATTTATCTACATATTTGGTTCGAATACAGAAGCTATTTAATTTAAAGATTATTTACTTGAAATTACTCCGAGGATAAGGAACCGTTTGGTTCTTAGGATAAGTTTAGATATCTCATAATTATGTTCGAATAATACCTTTATCAAATAAAGTATAAATTTAATATCAATCTTAACTCTGAAATATATAATTTAATTCGCAAATCAAATGTACTCGCAGGCGATATAACATAAGGAGTTCTATTAGTATACCTTGTTGGTTATGCTGATGCTAGTTTTTTATTCCCTTTCGGCTGATAATAACTAAAATAACAATTTTTGTCTCTTTTTAATTTCTTCTTTTAGTAGGGAATTAATATAATTAAGAAATATGTAGATTTTTTTAAAAAACTTTTCAAAATTAAATTAACAAGGAACAGCTAACTATATTAATATAGAAATAATCGAACATTTCATTTTACTAAGTCACTTTTCTCTAACCTATACGTAGACTTAATTAATTTTGTAAAGTACACGAATTATATTACTCCAATTAGTTGAAAGCTTTCTCCTATTTTCAAATTCCAAAAACTATTTTAAAGTAAATAAGAGTAATTTTTTAATTATATTTATTTCAAATTATATGGATATTAATGAGATCCGATGCTTCTCTTTATTTATTACTCCTTCCATTTTATTTATACGACGGTATTTAATTGACCATAAAATTTAATTATTAGCTATTGATAGTTTTGATTTGGGGTAGTACTTAATTTGGTGTCAAACATTTTACTGTAGTATAGTCGTGAGAAAATAATTGATATTTTATGTTAAAATTTATCATGAACGACTGGTTATTACACAACTCAATTATTTCACAAGTAAATATTATCTTTCACCTATATAAGTATCATGTCGATCATAACTCTACTTTTCCTAAACTAGATAGATAAATTAAAAGAAAACCATCTCTCTCTCTCTTTTTTCCTCATTTCAATCCAGTTGCTCTAAAAGAAATTATTATCTCACTTTATTATATATATACACACTAATTTAGTATACGTGTTTTGTCCTTGTGTCTCGTGTTAATCGATAAAACAGTTAGGTAATTTTTTTTATCATATTTCTAACACTTGAAGAACATTAATTTAAGGGTCATTTTTATTATATTTATTACAATAGTCATGAGCATTTTTGACCAATTTTCGAATTTTCTTATATTCAAGGAGCTCCATCAGCTTCACAACTCACATTAGCTATTAATCACATTGATTTAAGGTTATAATATTACATTAATTAGGTTAAACTCAAACATTGTACAGTTGTGGGAAAACAATTAATCTTGTTATTTTCTCTATGATTAGATGTCATGAGCTGTGTAACAAATTCTAATTCATTTTTATTATGCTTTGACTAATGGTTCAACATTTAGTGCTTCATCCATTGATACTTCTAAAGTATTTTAGATACACGGGACGAACAATTCTATGCTCTCCATTTACTTTTACGTGTTCATAGTAAATTTTGTATATTCCTTAAAAAAGAACATGTGGTTTGACTTGATAAAAAAAAATTAAAAAATAAAAGAAAGACTTTCAAAATTTGTAATTTAATATACTTGTTGATTATTTATGTGGCTATAAATCATTTTATTAAGGATAAAAGAAAAACTTATAGAGTCCTACCATTTCTAATTATATAAATGTGACCTTCTTTGAATATAGACTAAAAAGAAAAGTATGTCACGTAAATTAAAACGGATTGCATATCTTACTATGATACCCATAATGATTAGTGCATAATCTTAAGTGACTTGAAAAATAATTTAAAATGAATAATTAATATTAAAGGTAAAGTAACAACTACATATTCAATGAAATTCCAAAATGAGGACTAAAAACGATAGAATGTACGCACATCTTACTCCTATTCATGAGGAGAGGTTGTTTTTAAAGAACCCTGCCTCAACGCAAATCAAAATAGTTATGAAAAAGAAAAATGACAATATATGAAGAGAACATAACTACTAATAAGGAAAGCAGTATACAGCATTCAAGAAAGAAATAACAACAGCTAACAACAATAAAATAATGTCATAAATTAAACACTATAAACATTAGATGATGATGAATATCAAAAGCATAAAACTACCAAAACAAAGCTAATACTACAATAGACACAACCAAACTTAAACCCGTACGTCGAAAAGCATCAAGAAGTAAAAAAGAAAAAAAACTCTTGATATGATAAAATAGGTGTAAAAAAGTATTAGCATAATGAGCAAATAAAAATGGACAGAAGAAGCACATAGTATATGTATACTTGTTATGACCCCTGATTAAGTAAAGATAGATACTGATCAGGACAATAATCTCGAAGGACAATATAGCTATACTTCTTTTCCAAACAAGTTAGATCGACTATATGAATCTACTAAACCAATGTTCACCATTTAAATTCACTCTAGTAGCAAAGAGTATAAAAAAGTCGTAAAAGTAAAAATGATCAACAAAACCATTTTTGTAATTAATATTCGTTAGGCTTCTCATCTTAGAAGCACGTATCCAACATATATATGTTATAAATCTCTTTTAAACAAAAACTAGTGGCAGCTGGTGATTTTTGCAGAGTTTTCACGACTTTACATATATTTATCAATTTAGTAAATGAAGAGAAGAGATCTTTTTCCCACAACGAAAAGAAAAGAGCAAATTTAAGCCAACATAACCTAACGATACACCCCATATCAATGATGCATTTTCAATAGAAGACTCCGATACAGACCTTTCTTTCTTTCATATTTTATTAATAAATGATTTTCTTAATTTATTCATCTAGTTTCAAGAAAGTTATTACTTATTTTATTTTAATTTTTGTGACCCAATTCCTAGCGCAAGGAATAAACTAAACAATTTTCTATGTGAATTAAAATATATAATCTTCATTTAAAAGTAAATCAAATTTATATAAAGTATCACAAGTTGAAGTTACCATAAATAACAATCCACAATATTTAAAGCATATTTCAATAAAAGAAAGTTATTTTTGACTTTCCATATATCTCACAGTTTTGAAAACAAAATAGAAATTATTATAAAAACTACTCGTATTAACGTTAATAGTTTCCTTAATGATAAAAGATAATAATTAGGAAACCTTTTTTTACGTGTGGCGGTGGGTTGGATCCGAATTATGGTCAATTTAGGAAAACATATGCCCTATAAAATGTGATGTGATGCTAAAGTCTCACAAATATTTGTTAGGGTTACAAGTTAGAACAAATATCAATCATGGTTAAAGTAGTTTTGCGTGTGGATTTAGAGAAAATGTTTATGAATCAATTTTCAATAAAGAAAAAACCAGACGATATTTTCAATTTGATTGAATTTGCGATTTCTGTTGCTGAAGCAAAGTATCCAACACAGTTGGAGAAGCGTAGACGTAGAATGTTGAACCAATTGATGAATTTGGGAAGATATAAAGAAGAAGAAGAAGAACAAGAAGCAATTGTTGAAGAAAAGAGTGGTATATTTCAAGAGTGCATCCCTAAAAAGAAGGGGATATTGATGAAAAATTAGGAACAAAGGAGCTTAAGAAGGAGACAAGAAAAGAGATCAAAGGCTTGAAGAAGACGGATTTTGAATCAAGTAAAAGGAAACTTGAGGAAAGGTAAAAGGAAGCCAAGAGAAGGATCGTTATGAGGGATTACCACGATATGCCTAAAACCTCCTTGTGCTACTCCCAAACGCTGCTGAATTAGGAGGATGATTTTGAGATTCTGAGTATTAGTAATAATATATCATTGACATTTTTTAAGTTAGTCCACTCCCCTTTTGTGTATTCAAAACCATTGATATAATAATAGTAGAGTTACAATTTCACAAATGTTGTTGCGCCTCATACTTTAAATATCTGTTAATTAAAATCTAAGTCTTAGTTTAGCTTACGTGGTGGAATCTCTTTCTAATTTAGATTTGTGATATTGCGTTTCTGTGTGTTCTTGTCTTTTGTTTTCGTTTCTTATTTTGATTCTGCATTCCCCTGTTATTCATCGCAATATTTTAAGGCTATGGAAATCAATATCGATTTAACATGGAGAAACAGTGAAATCGGAAAAAAGATATGAACTTTGGTTCAATGAAATTTAAAAATCTAAAAATAGAGACTAAAAGGCTAGAGTGCTTACTCCTACCCATGGAGGTAGAGAGGTTTGTCGCAAATCAAAATAGTTTTAAAAAAAAATAAAAACAATGAAGAAAACATAACAACTAACAAGGAAAACAGTATAAAGCATTTAAGAAAGAAACAGCAGCAGCTAACAACAACAAAATAATGTCATAAATTAAACACTATAAACAACATATGATAATAAATATAAAAAAAGAACTACGAAAACAAAGCTAATAATACTACAATAGACGCAACCAAACTTAAAGAAAAAGCATTGAGAAGTAAAACAAAAAAAGCAAAAAAGAAAATCTCTTGATATGTTAAAATAGGTGTAAAAAAATTAGCATAATGAGCAAATAAAAATGGACAGAAGAAGCACAAAGGTAGTATGTATACTTGCTATGACCCCTGATTAAGTAAAGATAGACACAGATCAGTACAATAATCTCAAGGGACAATAACTATACTATCGACTATATGAATCTCACTGACAAAGGTTCACCATTTAAATCCGCTCCAGCAGCAAAGAGTATAAAAAAGTCGCTAAAGGAAAAATGGCACAGCAAACTGATCAACAAAACCACTTTATCCATGTACTTAGTATAACAATATACAGTTTTAAAACCCATTCTTTTAAGGAAGTTGTCTATCTGTGCCACTAGCATATAGTCGAGGCACAGAATTGAAAGGAGCTATCAATAACAGAAAGAAACAAAAACAACAGAGCCTATAATTGCAGAACTGCTGTGTTTGAAAACCATAAATACTTGAGAGATTGAACCTTTTCCAAAGCATGGATAAGCCACAGTTCATGTTGAAGTTGCTACAAAAGCCGGTGCCAAAGAATTATGTCCAAAGGAAAGGAAAATCAAAACTCCCTCTCTACAAGCCAAAACGCTGTCCTGTTGTCCTCTACCTCCTACTGCTGCATCACTTTTTTGGACCTTTGGAAGTCATAGATACAAGCTTTTGACCACCTCCATTTCGCCAAACACCATGCACAGGCAAACTTTCAGGGTTACTTTGGTCATCTGATGTCTCTTTTCGATCTGGGTCGGGATCCAAACCAGGGTTTGAACTATTGAGATTCAAAAGCGTTTCAACAGATCCATCACCTAAGCGAACTCTGTGAAACTTTGAGGTTTTCTTCCGCTGCTTGCCTTTCCCATCATTATTCCCCGGCCTGTGATTTAACTCATCTTTAGCAGACAAGTCATTCTGGCGGGAATCCAGCTTTAAAGGCTTGCCTCGGGAGTTCAATTCTTCCTCGGATTCATTCAGAGTCAATTTTGATTTACCTTTAGCAGACCGATAACCATCTCTTGACAAAACTTCCACATCATCTTCGGGAATCTTATGGCTAGACTGCAATTTCCTCACAGTACTTAAAATGTTATCTGCCACATTATCCTTTGAAGTAACACTTCCAGCATCTATTGACTTGCCTTTACCATTCTTCGAACTTTTACCATCTTTCAAGCGATTGACACCACTTTGACGATTCTGTATAGGGACAGTGCCTCCTAAATTAGCATTATAGGTGTCAATTAATGCTTTTTGCCTCTCAGCATCAGGGCATAATCTAGCCAACTCAAGAACGAGATGTGACAAGCCAAACTGCGCGGCATATGCCAGATATGTCTCAGCATCAATTAAACCTTGACGATATTCCGCAGAAATGTCCTTAAATGCAGTGAATTTGTCTTGATCAAAATCTAGAGCAATATGCATCCTTTCTACCAAAGATTTATTTGCGGTTTGAACATCTTCCACATTTGTAACTGCCTGCTGGCCACTAGCAGGAAGTTTGCGAGTCTGCACAGCAGAGACTGGAGGAAAATCAGTAGTAGAAGAGTCAAAAGACCCACTCTGAACAAGGTTTGGGGCTGACGAGGAATGGCTAATTCGATTGCTGTGGGCCCAACTCCTGGATGAACCAACGGAGCTAGAAGATGATTCATGTGCTAATGAAGATCGAGAAGCAACAGAGTTCAAATAACTAGATGATGGAGGTCCATCTGCTGCTGTTGACGTTTTAACCTGGCTAGAGCCTGATGCTGATCCAAAAGCACTATTAACAGCAGGCCAAACTTGTTCACGGGTAATTACTGGTGCAGAAGGTTTGTTCGCTACTGCCTTACTATGCCTGGAATTAGATGATGATCCAGAAGCACTACTCATCACAGGCCAGGCAGGCTGATGACCAATTACCGGTGATGAGTGACCAGTTGTTGCTGGCCATGCAGGAGATGAGCTAGGAATCTTTGTACTTTTGTTTTGCTTTCGGCGTAGATGTGATGCCATAGTGTTCTTGGGTACAGCATCAGACTGAGGTCTTGGTTGACTATTAGCAGGAGGCACAGCAAGGGGAGGAAATGAAGACTCTTCAAGCTGAGAATTTCTGGAAATTTGAGACACAGCTTGTAGATATCTTGAAGCTGGCTCAGAATCAGTAGTCAAAGAATCAAAGGGTTGAACAAGGAGATCATCATCATCTGTTACCGTTTGATCAGAAACTACCCTCCTACTGCTTGACGTATCATGCAGTCTTCCATCTGCATTAGCGGTCTCTAAACTGGCTTGAATGGCCATGGAGAGTTCACTCTCAGCATTATCACGCCTAAATGATTGTCCCCTTCCACGACGATTAACCTGTTCACTACTACGGCGATATCGAAAACTCGTTGGTATCTGTATAAAAAGAAAGCAAAAATCATTTGTAACTACCATGACTACAACATAGCGCTAGGACTGAAATGTCAGGATATACACAACGGGAACAGCTAATGAATGAGGCACCATGAGCGCATCTTCCCTTCTGGCTTTAGGAGAAGATTGTTTTTAATTCCTTATTCAAGAACAGAGTTGAGACTTGCCTGCAAAGCAGCATTGCGTTGGGAACGCGACATACGACCTCCATGCTCGAGAGTATTGTGCCTCTGAAAATGTGAACAGGCAAATAAAGACATCAAAAGAAATATACTGCAGGAAAGTTGCACACCTCTGCCCATGAAAACCATGAAATAACATGAAAGTAATAACTTGAATCTGCATGAATATATGTTTTATTACAGCCATTCATAATTTGCACTAGACCAACAAATCCTACCTTCAACTCAGATTCAGATTGGAAAACAATAAACTTTTTCGCAAGACAGCTCCCGTCTTCACATAAGAAATGATCTCTGCGGAAGTGGATCTGAAATGAAAAAGAAACACCATCTTTAATTGGCATCAAGAGCATCACTGAAAGAAGTTGGAAAGCTTCAGATGATATAGCATAGTAAGACCACCTCTAGGTCATCATAATTCTTGTAGTATTCGTATTGCCCAGGGTGCTGCCTGCATGAATTCAATGGATAAAACTACCGTGAGCTTTAACCGATCGATGATAACCAACTTATAACATGTTATTGGACACATAAAACCATACCTCTGGCACATGTGACAAGTATAATGTTCAGTCGACATGTGAGAATACAGCTCATTATCACCATAAAATGGGGTCCTACAGAATTCACAAAGAGGATGACCCATGAATCCACCTCTTTCACTTTCAGTACCATCAACCTCAGAGTCACCTGTGTGTATATGCTGATTCAGCTGAGCCCTTGTGTACAGTTTCTGCTCACAGATAAATATCTGATTGACAAATAAGCAACCAATCAGATCAATTTGTTGCTAACAAGATTGATATGCATGCATTGATGTTATCATTACTAGAAATATAAAATCTGTAAAGTCTCATAACACAATTATACTAGGTAACACAGTTTCAGTATGCAATCAAATCCAATCCAAACGACCAAAATATCAAGAACTAAGATGTTCTTCCCTAATCCAGTCAAATGGGCCTTCCCATTGTTATAGACAATGGTGCTTTCTTTTTTTCTTTTTGTTCCCTTTTCTTTTGGGGGAGGGCAGAGAAACCATATCCTTCTTTATCAACAGAGAGCACTCGTAAGTTTCAGTAGTCAAACAATGTATCTGCAATTCGAAGGAAAGACTAAGCGGAGCAGATAGACAAGATGTTGAATAGCATCCTTGGGGGTTAAAAGAACCATTCAATTCTGCAGTCGAGTTTGTGTATCTCATCTTTGATAGCAAGATTATGAACAAGGCAGTAGTGAGGGTGGTGATTAAGGGGATTCATGACTAGGTTCTGAATATATTTATATTTATATTAAATAAGTATCAAAATAATCAGGCAGCCAAAGTGGAAGATCATCAGATCGATTTCCCTTACTATAACTTATATGGAATTTTAACCTTACCCTTGTCAAAAAAAAAAAAACTTATATAGAATTACCCTTGAACTTACCTTACTACTTTACTAGGGCTAGGTGGTAATTAATCTGTTCATTGAGAGTGCTGCCAGGGAGTGGACTTGTAGTTTGTTCATTTTTTAGAAAAAAGACTGTCCAGATGTCCCAACAAGTGAAATACTAGCGACTATTTTCAGCATTTATTGCTAGCATATAGAGGAAATAGGGTAGGGAAACTTTACAAGACCTAAAATTCAGGAGGAGAGGGGAAAGAGCTCAACAGTTAGGTAGTGTTACTCAACTGCTGAATAGGCAATCATGTATGGTTATCTACTTTGTGTATGCATCTTGTAAGTATGATTATTCCCTCACATAAGCAAAATATTTATTATATAAAAAAAAATGCAACAGATGAAAGCTGAATCAGATATTGCAGAAAACGACCTTTCTTCCTTCCAAACATAAGCTGCACATGTGCAACTTGTGCTTGTGGAATAAGTGACCTTTTAACTGATCAATATTTCTGAACCTTGTCCTTCTCTTCACACCATCACCATCCGGCCCTTCCATCTTATCACACACACTACAAGAAAGCCTGCACATTGCCAAGATCATCTTGTAATGGTCTAAATCATCAAAAAAAGCCTGGGTGTCCTCATGATACCAATAAGAACCACTTTTGCCTTCTTTTGGTTCAGATGGAAATACTGAAAAGTCACCAATCATATTTGTATAATCTCCTAGAGCCTGCAACACAGAAAAGGGGGGGAAATAATAAGAAAATCACAACCATGGATGTTCAGTCTTAAAACCAAAATGGAACAGCAATTCAATAGAGTGAAATACTGTGCTTGCTTCCACGTAAAATTTGGTTGAACAACATCTCAATAAATGTACATTCATATTTATAAGCAGACTAAATACACGAAGCATGAGAAGATCATCAATTATCAAGAAAAAAAAAATTGCAAAGAGATCACTCCTTAAAATACCAGAGCAGCAATTCAATATAATGCCAGTGCAATTATTAGGTAAAATCTCGATTGATCAACCTAGTTCACAAATAACAAACTATATAATCATAACATCGGTCTACGAAAACACAGATTTATTGGGGTTTTGAGATTGCAAAACTAATGATAGCTCCTACATCCATAACATAAGTCATCACCAATGTTGAAACTTAGATGTAAAACATCAGTTCAATAGATGTGAATGTTCAAACTATTAGGTTAAATCTAAACTTGCAGAATCAAATGTAAATAATTCTTTGAGACAACGAAAACGATGTAATAGATCAATCAAAGTGGGAACCTTGGTGACAAAGACAACATCAGCCTCGGTTTTGCAAATACAACATCGGCGATCATCGCAGATGAATCGAAGACGAGCAACACAGGTAGAGCAAACATCCTTGTGACCGCAAGCTCCATAGGCAACCCATTCAAGGGTTTCAGCACAGACTGCACAGCTATCATCCATGGATTAACAAGATTTTTGATCTAGGGTTTCTTCGGAGGAAGAATTTGTACACCTCAAGGGTCTCGCGCCGATGCAAGTGAATTGCCTTTTTTAGGGTTCCGAAGCTTTGTTCTTCTCGGGACAAGTATACACCGCTTCGTTTTTCTTGTTTTTTTTTTCTCTTTTCGTTTTCCTAATTTTGACCAAATAAAAACTCATTTTAAAAATTAAAAAACTCCCACAAACACCTCTAACCTAAGTATTTTATTTTTTTAAGCTTAATACTTGACAGACATTTAAAATTGGCACAATATTTTATTTAGATATTTTATTTCACGACATTAATTTATTAATATCTTGTAGAATCGATTAAATTTGTGTTTAATAAATATTTTTTGCTGACATAACTACGCGTGTGATTCGCACAGCTTTTAAGAAGCGTGAAACAACTTTAAATTAGGTTAATATGGGATCAATGAGTAAATTGAATGCGTTAGGGCTAGATAGAGTATGAAAGAAAGGGAGGTATGACTAATTTTTTTGGACTATTTGTTAGAAAAGTGTTTAATAGAAATCACGTGTAATTTGTACGACTTTTAAAAGCGTGAACTATTCTGAATTATGTTAACATGGATCAAATGAGGCATTGGGTGCATTAGAGCCCGTTCAATTATGGAAAAGAAAGAAATCACGCATTTAATTCGTTTGGTAAGTTGTTATAAATTTATTTAATAGACATAATTTTTTTAGTATAAAGTTTTCGATAGGTCAAACTCTAAAAAATTTGTTAGTATAAAGTTTTTGATAGGTCAAACTCTAAAATGAAGTATGTAACCAAAAAAAATTATTTTAACTTGACATGTATTAAGCTTCTTTTATTTTTCTTTCTTTCCTTTTGTTGTTAACAATAGGGACGCATTCAGGGGTGTTTGATTTGGGTCAAAAAGAGATTTAATTTCTTGAGAATTTTATATCATATTATTCGCGATAAATGTTTTACATTATTGACAATTAAGTGTGTAATAAAAATAAATAAAAGAAAGGGTAGTTTTATTGATGAATCTTTATGAGTATAATTTAGTTATTTTCTTGATTTTTTTCTCCTAATATTTCTATGTGATGCGAAGATCGATAGTAGTATATTTCTCGAATATAGATTGATTCAAATCTCCTTGAGATGTGTTTAATTTCTGAAAACGTCGAAAAACACTTTACTATTTTAAATCGATCTTCGAAAAAAACTTTGTTGACTATTCCTTCAAAGAACCATATAATGCATCTGCGAAATATTCATTTTCCTAAATATTTTTTAACTAGCTCATGACTCAAGAGAAAAATATTTTTAATAGCTTATGGCTTAAGAGAACAATATTAGTAAGTATCACTTTCCTACTAACAAAGCAATTTAACTATCATAAGTAATAGTATTATTTTAAAAAATTGAAGAAATACAAAAAGGACGATAATATTTAGAAGAATTTTATCTACTTTCTCATTAGCTTTACAAATTTATTTATATGTGAACGATAAGCTCTCAAACCCTAACCCTAACTTATTTTAAGCTTATAAATGCCTATATTTATTTCATTGTATAGTTGCCACATATACATAAATACCTTATTAATATTGTCTGTTATAGTATACTATATAAATATATATATGTTTGAGTTTCTCTACCAAATTAAAGAAGTCTTTGTATATTCATATCTTTTTCCTCTGATGACAACTTTAAATCAAGCTATTTTTTCAGTTGTTACAAAAATGTTGATAAGCTGCAAAAATAAAAAAAATAAAAAAAAAACTTGAAATTATGCACTCTGTATGTAAATTGTATAATAAAAATATTACTATATTATTTTGGCATATATAATGTATGAGTTAAATTTGTGTAGATTTTAATATTTGTATGAATTGTGAATTTCATTTATATAACTTGAAAATGAATTATACATTGACTAAATATGATTTAAACATTTTCTTTTTTCATGTCAAAATTAATTTTGTTTTTGATTATTTTTTATCGCAAAATTTTGAGACTAACATGAATTGCAATATACGTAACAATATTGGAACCGTACTTGTATCTCCAATTTAGTATCACAAACGGGAGTTCAATAAATTTATAGTAATGTAAATCTGTAAATAAAATGTACAGGCTTATTTATTTCCAGCACAACATTATCACAATTTTAAAAAAGTAATTATGTATTAGTCAATTTTCTTTTGTTCAAAGAAAAAACACCGATGAGATGTACTCTTAAACATTACTGATGGTAATTATTATTATTATATTGTGGTTCATACCTTAAATTTCTTATTTTCTTTATATGTTTTAATCAATAAATATACTAAATTCACGGAGATCAAATTTCAATCCAACATAAACAAATAAAATAGGTAAAATGTCATATAGTTATCAATTTAAACACTAATAAAAATAATTAAAGGAATATTTACCTATATATACAAATATAAGGAATAGACAAATTTTAGATAATAGATATAATTTGAATACGAAATATATACACCAAAATAATCATAATACTATTGAGGGCTATTTCGAAAAAGTTTTACTTTAATTATCAAAAAGATATTGCTAACATAAAAAAAACTAAATTATTGCTTACAAATTATTTTTGTTGATTAATATCAAAATCAAGATTTTTCAATTGAAACAGTCTAACAGAAGAAATACAAATTATTTCTCTTAGTTTCAATTGTTATTTTGTTGGTGCATACAATTTATATACAACTGAATATGAATATATTTGTGATACAATAAAATGTGTTATAATTAAGTACAATTTTTTTTATGGTAAATTACTTATTACAATTTATTTTGTTTTTATCTTTATCTATGTATATGTTACGTAATAAAATATAAATTCATAATTTCAAAATTGAAGATATATGGTGTTTATCATTATCCAAACCACCTCTCCGGTCATTTTCTTTATCCTATCTACAACTAATAATAGTTATTTTCCACTATTGTTGCAGGTCAAGCTGTTTGAAGAATATTTAGTTATTTAAAATATTTTTTTAGATACATATTAGAATAAACAGAGAAGTTATAGATATTAATTAAACAAAACTGCAATATAACGTGAAAAATGAAGAGAAGGAGAGAAAGAGTTAGCGTGGGAAGTATATTTAATTATTTATTATTTAAATGGCTATAAGAAATAACAAACGAGTGGATCAAGTTGGTAAAAAATGAGTCAGTTAAAAATGGGTAAATTCAACTTGATTCGTACTTAATATAAATAAAACTGGATAAATCCAAATGGATAATATAAAGGAAAAACTACATAATTAGACATACTTAACTACTATATATACATATTTTACCTATAGTTTAAAAATATTACTCATAATACCATTTTTTAGAGTTGTCAATATGGGTTGACCCACCCCATTTGGGCTAACCCATACAAGTTTTGAAATTTGACGGGTCAGATCGGGGCTAGCCCATTTTTTGTGTGGGCTAGAAAATGATCGGCCTAGCCCACAAGTACGTGGGCTACGGATTTTGCCGGGCCAACCTTTTTTTCTTAAAAATATATATTTTTATAACGTTTTTAATTAAATTATAATTTAAAAGTGTTATCATAAATATCGACAAGACAATATTACATGGTGTTAGTGTTACTACTTGTTAATCAAATACACAAATAAAATTATCTTTATAATATTTATTAAGTTTGATTTCAAGTAAAAGCATAAATAGCCAAATAAAAATATTAACCTAATTGTCTTCCATAGATCATATTAAGACACAAAAACTATGACAATATTCCATAGGCTATGGCTATGTAGTGATTCTCTAGAAATTTTAGGGAATTTTTATTTTATGTAGTACACATTTTATAGACATAATTTATATTTAAATTTTAATATTTCACTTTAAATAGATTTTGAGCTTAGACTCTTGTTATTTTTAATGCTCTATTTTATTTTTTAATTAATTTTTATTTGGCCCACGGGTTGACCCTATCCATATTTCTCATGCCCCACAAATCGACATGCTTATTTAGGCCGGGCTAAAAAACTCTTTTCCTAAATGGGCTCCAAAAATCATAGTCCAGCCCTATCAAATCACGGGTTAGGCCAGACCAGCCCAACAGGCCTAACCCATATTGACGACTCTACCATTTTTTAATAAATATACTATATATTCTTAAGGCAAAAGGGTCTGGTGGACCCTTCTACTTGTATGAGTTTGTATTCCAAACCCTTTTACTTAATCATTCTCAAAACACTATATTTTAAACACGTTTTCTGACTTGGCATCCTATGTGGCAGACACAACAAAGGGGCGTGTGATACACACATCTGAGGAGTGTGAGATCTGATTAAATGGGTCTAATAGCCACATTAGGGTTTTATAAAGTCATCTTCTTCCCCATATGCATTTAACACCATTATTAGACAAATTTAAGCTTTTTCTGGCCTCTTTTTCGATCTTCTTTCTCCAAATTTCTTCTCCATTTTTTACATCGTTATACTCCTCTTTTATTTCTATGCATTTCCATTTAATTCTTTGCTTCATTTTGTGGTTGATCCTATTGTAGTTTTCTACATCATCATGAAAGTTACTTTTGTTAGAATCCTATAATCTAATAGAAATCATGAAACATGTAATTGAAAGCATAACAAACAAAATCCCCAAAAAATTTCAACATAATTAGTATAAATCGACTAAAAACCTAAAAATTAAACAAAGACATAAATAGAAGATGAAATCAAGACTAAACAACATACAAATACGAAAATAAGTTACAAAATTTACATAGATAAATTGAAAATCGAACAAAACCAACAAAAATACTCAAACAATTTTGTGGGAATGAAGAAAGAAATGAGAAAGAAAAAATGTGGGTATATATAGCCACACACAGATGTTGCGGTGAACCTCTCTTCTTCGACTTGGATGAAAATAAAGACGGATTGCCTTGATTGAGCCATGATTTTTGCTACTGGTGTTTTTTCTTCAATGAAAAGAGTAGAAGATGTTGATTTTTTTTTAAGAAAGATGAAAGAGAAATGAAATGAGATTGTGGGGAAAAGTAAGGGGTTTGGTGGCAAAAGACAAACAAAAATCAGAAATATATTAATTAAATATAAAAAAAATATCAAGATGAAAGTGGTATATATACACGTGTCATTTATAATTATTTTTAAAATTACGTGTCAAGCGTTTGTGGTACACGCACAACTAAAAGGTTAAAAAGTATTTAAAATGTTGAGTTTAGATGGGTTCAGGGGTCCAAATGACAAAGTGATAAGTAGAAGGGTTGACAATACAAACTCATACAAGTAGAAGGGTCCACAAGACCCTTTTGCCTATTTTTAAATGTTAAATTAGATACATAAATTCCTTAAATATAGTATTAAATAATTATCTTAAAATTTAAATTTCTTAACTAAAGGTACATTAACAATTTTAATTTTTTAAATTGATTTTTTTTAAAAGCAAAACAAATGATTGGACTTGCGACATTTGTTCAAAGGGAGTTAAAAGATACAGTGATGTTGATAAACATCGTTCAGAGTGTAGAAGAAAAGGTAAGCATTCAATTATTTTAAAAGAGATCAATTGACAACTATAATGAAAATCTTAATGAATTTCTTGCACAGAAAATGAAGGAGAAGGCAGTTGTTGTTGTTACTGCCAAGACAACTACCACTAAGGGTAAAAAAAATGTTTGAACTAGAGCTGGACATAAATACCAAAAAACCAAAATATCGAATCGAATCGAATTATTTTGATATTTCGATTTTGGTATTTCGAATTTTGATTTCGATTCGATATTCGGTATATATTTTCGTATCTTTTGATATTTTAATTCGGTTTTTGGTATGTAATTTTTGTATTATAAATTATAATATTATTAATATTAAATAATAAATATATAGGCAAAATTAGGTCAAAGAGTACACACTACACAAGACTCAAAGACTTTTCAGTTTTCACTTTTTTCAGTAGTCGTACATCAGTCAGTCGCTTTCCCACTTTTCAATTTCCACTCCCACTTTCGGCGACCGGCCGATCAGCAGCAAGCCAGTGACTGGCTGACCAACAATTGAACAGCAGGCAACACGCAGCAGCCGATCGGCGATCACCATCAGATATTGTATTCGATAGATTGGTTATTTTTTTATTGTCAATATTTTTTCTTCCATTTTAAGTTACCAAGTTTCAAAAAGAATATTTCTTCTTCCATTTATTTTTCTTTATGATTTTTGCTTTTGTTACTAGTTAGTGTGTGAATTCATTGTGAATTTATTTTTATGTATAGATGGTTGAACAAAATCAATTAAATGTGGGTGTAGATGATCAAAGTCGAATAAGTATGACTGATTCTACGGATAATACCTACTAATAGCAATGATGCGTCAATTGGCACAGAGGAAACAGAAAAATAAATAAATGGATCCTAGGTCTATTGTTTGGCAACACCTTTTCTTTTTTTAAAACTATGTATTAGTTAAAGCAAAGTGTTTACATTGTAAACAAAATTATGCTGCTAATACAACTAGAAATGAAACAAGTGGACTGAGACAATATTTGACTAACCGATGTAAAGTGTATAAGCCCCCGTATGTTGCACCTGGTACTCAAAAATTGTTAAATATTCAAAGTAATAGTTCTTCGATAGAGACTTGGAAATTTGAGCAAAAGGTAGCTAGGAGAGCTTTAGTTGAGATGATAATTTTGGATGAACTACCTTTTAGTTTTGTTGAAAAATAAGGCTTTAAGAAGTTTATGAGTAAAGTTCAACCTTTGTTTCAGATTCTTTCTCGTAGAACCATAACAAGGAATTCTTATGAAGTTTATGGTGAATTGAGAATGAATTAGAAAACGTCTTTTAAAGAAATATAACTAAGAATTTGTCTCACAACAGACACATGGACTTCAGTGCAAAGAATCAATTATACGTGTTTGACTGCTCACTTTATTGATAGGGATTAGATGCTTCATAAAAGAATATTAAATTTTTGTCTTATCATTAATCATAAAGGTGAGCATTTGGCTGAGTGTATTAATAATTATTTACTTGATTGAAATTTGGACAGAGTCTTTACTATTACGGTTGATAATACCTCTTAAAATGACGTGACAGTTTTAGAGTTGTCCAAAAAATTAGATATGTGGGAAACTAATATGATGGATGATAAACATCTCCATGTGAGATGTATGACTCATATACTTAATCTAATTATGCAAGATGGTTTGAAAGAAATTGATCCTTCTATCAAACGTGTGAGACAAATGGTGAAATATATTAGATCATCTTCTACAAGGATAAGAAACTTCTTGAAATGTGTTGAAATGCAAAGATAGAATGTGATAAAATATTGTCTTTAGATGTGCCTACTAGGTGGAATTCCACCTACTTGATGTTGGACACAACAGAAAAGTTTGACAAGGCTTTTGAGAGGTTTGATCTTTATGATGGTAATTTTGATTCTTTTCTTGCTACTGATTTTTGTGAAGATGAAAGTATTGCAGGTTCAATTCAAAATGAGGATTGGGCTAATGTGATGAATGTTACAAAGTTTCTTGATTTTTTTTTTGAGATCACATTGAAAGTTTCAGGTTCACGATATGTTACTTGTAATGTTCATTTTGAGGATATATGTGATCTTGATGCATATTTGAAAGTATGTATGACAAGTGATGATGTTGATTTCATGATTTGAGTAAAATGGCTTTGGGATGAAAGAAAAGTTCAAGAAATACTGGAGTACTTTTGAAAAGATGAACAAAATGCTTTTTATTGGTTTTGTTTTGGATCCTAACAATAAATTTGAGTATGCTAGTTTTGCTCTTGAAGAATCACTTGAGGAAGAAAGGGAAAGATAGTGAATAATGAAGTAGATGTTTACTTGCAGAAATTGTTTGCGATCTATGTAAGTAAGTATGCAAAAGGTTCTAAAAATCAATCTTCCGCATCTCACTCATCTGATTCATTTACTTGTGGTCTTTCTCAAAATGTGGAAACAAATTCTTTGAGAACTAAGTTTTACATGAAGAAACAAAAGAAAGATTCTGGAAGTTTATCTGTTAAATCTGAGTTGGATAGATATCTTCTCGAAAATCAAGAGCCTGAATCTGAGAACTTTGATATTTTGATTTGGTGGAAAGTTAATTCTCCTAGATTTTCTATACTTTCACAGTTGGCTCGAGATGTATTTGCTATTTCTATGTCGAGTGTGGCATCGGAATGTGCATTTAGAATCGGTGATCGTATTTTTAATCCCTTTAGAAGTTCATTGACTCCCAAATTTGTACAATGCCTTATTTGTGTCCAAGATTGGCTTAGATAAGAAACTACGTCTATTTGTGTTTGAAGAAAATTTGGAATTTCTTGAAAAAATTGAACTTGATAAGACTTTTTATTTTTTATTTATTTTTGGAAAAAATAAAATACTTATTGTGTTGTATGTCATATTTGATTTTCTTATTTATAGAGATGGCAAATAGTGGAAGAAACTCTTCCATTGTTGATTTATGATTGGCTTGCAAGTCTCAAGGATTTAATAGTGGTGAGTTCAATACGTCATTTATTTAATCATATCATTTTTTTAATCTTAAAAGTAGTATTCTAACATTTGATTTTATCTTAAAAGGTCCAAGAGTCAAGACAATGAAGAAAAGCGTAAAGTACTAAGTTTTGTTAGTGTTTTTGTTGGCACTTGAGACTTGAAAGTGGTCTCATGGAAGAAAGTCAAGAAACTACATTGTTGCTCATTATTGTTATTTGTTATTGTTGGCATTTGAAAGTGATCTCATGGAAGAAGCTACATTGTTTGTTGTTCATTATTATTGTTTGTTATTGTTGACATTTGAAACTTGAAAGTGATCTCATGGAAGAAACTACATTGATGCATTATTATTGTTAGATTGTTATTATATCGTGTAATGGCATGATCAATTGATCATTGTATTTGTGAAGTGTAGTGAAGCTTTATTACTTGTTAAATTGTTGCTTGTTAGTGCCTTTTTGGCTTTATTATTTTTACTTGTTAAATGCCTAGTATAGTTGGCTAGATTGCTAGTCATTACTAAAGTCTAAATATTTGATAAATAGTAATAAACATATCCACAAACGT
>JAJOOO010005927.1:0-18209 GCA_029582685.1 Solanum piurae
CTCCCTCGCCTCTCTCATTTTTTATACAAACGCAAGTGTATAAAGTGCGTTTGTGTTTGTATAAAGAGAGAGAAAATTGTATATATACATATATTTTCGTTCCCCTCTCCCAGATCTCGCTCGCCACTCTCCCAGATCTCTCTCTCTCACTCGCCTCTCTCACTTTATACAAAAAACGCAAATTGTATAAAATGTGTTTGTGTTTGTATAAAGCGAGAGAAAATTGTATATATACATATATTTTCGTTCTCCTCTCTCCCCTCTCCCAGATCTCGCTCATCACTCTCACAAATCTCACTCTCTCACTTTATACAAAAACGCAAATGTATAAAATGCGTGAAAATTGTATATATACATATATTTTCGTTCCCCTCTCTCCCCTCTCCCAGATCTCGCTCGCCACTCTCCTAGATCTCACTCGCCACTCTCCCAGATCTCGCTCACTCGCCTCTCTCACTTTATACAATTGATCTTTTTGTATATGTATACCAAAGCAGATTATACAACTGCTTTCTTTTGTATATGTATAACCTTTGCTATAGCATACAAATATGAATTTTGTGTTTGCTATATGTGAAAGTTGCTCTATATATATATATTTGGGGTTAGAATTAAGTTGGAGTTAATGACTTTTGTCCCTTTTTAGTTATTGCCTTTCATTATGATTAAGTTTATATTTTATGTTTAGACATATATAATTGGTATACTTATAAATATTGTGTTTTAAATTTTACTTAAGATTTATATTAGAAAGTATATTTGAGAGATTCAATATTATTACTTCTCCTTATATATACACATCATCATTATTATTATTATTATTATTATTACTCCCTCCGTCCACTTTTAGTTGTCGTGGTTTCTTTTTTTAAGTCAAACGATAAGAATTTTGATTAACATTATACAATGTATTTTTTCATCATATTGATATGCAAAAATTGCAATTTATAATACTTTTCGTATAGTTTTTGAATATCCAAATTTTTTGTTTAAAATATCGTATTAATGTAATCTTTGAAAATTAGTCAAATTTACTTTCGAAAAGCGCAACATAACAACTAAAAATGAATGAGGGAGTTATTTTTTTCAAATTACAAATATAACTTTGGTTTTGTTATAAATTATTGACATATATAACCGAATAACCAAATCGGAAAAAAAAATGAATCGAATAAAGGAAAATTAAACCAAACCAAATTTATTTTGGTTTGAATTGAGTTACACTTTTACAAAATCAAAAATCAAAAAAATTATATCAAATAATACAAAATCAAACCGAAAACCAAATGCACACGCCTACTGTATTCTCTGAGAGGGAAAAAAAGAAGAGAAATAAGGTTGGATCTAAAATGTAGGATATATTTAATTAATTCAAGATTGCATGGTTAGTCTCTTTCTATTAGGATATTATTAGGTTTGGGCGTTTGGCAATGGAGTTATACTAAATGAAATAGAACGGGACAAGTTATCTTTTTCTATCAAAATTTTGTTGAACGATTCAATATCTTGCCTCATTTTATTTATTTTGCATATTTAAGTTTTCTTTATTAGACATTTTAAAGGAGAGATACTTTAAAATATTTTTCAAATTTTCGTCAATTTTCAAATATATATTATTTAATTTGTAAAATTTTAAATTTTGTTAGAACCTTAAATTGAATCCATGCTAACATACTTCATTAATCTGGCTACGCTTGAGAGTCAACTAGCATTTAATGATATGTGAGGTTCAGATTAAAGTTGAAAACACGTTTAGTCATAATCATAAAGCGTATTTTCCTTCTTCTTTTTTTAAAACAAGAATCATGATTTAGATTTAAAATGTATATCAAATTACTTTGAGATTGCGTGGTTAATTTTTTTTATTAGAAATTAAATGTAATTTTTTTTTTGAACAACTATACCACAACTATTAGGGTTCATGATGGAGCGGCACTGAAATAGGGCGGGACAAGCTATGTTTCTTATTGAAATTTTGTTGAACGGTTCAATGAGTCACCTCATCTAAAAAAAAATTCATACTTAAATTTTCTTTATTAAATATTTTACGGAGAGATACTTTAAATAATCTTTAGATTTTTGTCACAGTTAAATATATATTATTTAATTTATAAAAAAAAATAAACTTTGTTAGAACCTTAGTTTGAATTCACGGTATCATACTTTATTAATCTGGCTACTATTGAAAGTCGGCAAGTATTTGATGATAGATTTTAATTTTTTTATTTGAAATATCTTATTTATCTGAGGTTCGTAGTAAAGTTGAAAATGCATTTGATCATAATCAAATATACTTTTCTTTCTTCTTTTCAGAAATACAAAACATGATTTGGATCTAATATGTATATTGAATTACTTAAAGATCCATGGTTAATTTCTTTTGATTAGTACTCCCTTCATTTCATATTAATTTAATTTTTGAGCCATTTTTTATTTTTAAATTAACTTAATTGTTCAGTTTTCAAGATTACTTTTAGAGTGTTCTTCCAATTTTATCCTTCATTAGTTAGTATTGGAATTAGTGATTAATTAATATTCAGTTATTTTAATTATAAGTTTGACAATAATTAATTAGGATAAAAATAAAAAACTATGTTCAATTTATATCTTAATCTACTTTTCTTAACAAATGTGAAACACTTTAAAAATTAAATTAATATGAAATTGTGGGAGTAAGTAATAGTCATTTTTGGGCTGCTAAACGACAACTATTAGGGTTGGCAATTACTTTTTGACTAGAAATAGTCATTTTTTGGGCTGCTAAACCACAACTATTAGGGTTGGCAATTTCTTTTGACTACTAGAAATAGCCATTTTGGGCTGCTAAACCACAACTATTAGGGTTGGCAATGAACTGAACAAAATAAAATAGGGTGGGACAAGGCTATCTTTTCTTATTGAAATTTCGTTGAACGATTCAATGTCTAGCCTCATCTATTTTTTTTATTTTTTATTTTTTAAATCAAAACCGGGCATTAAGCCCTTTATTAGAATAAAATGGGAACTTACATAAATATACTATAATAAAATATTTATCATTTATAGTAATAATATATTTTTTCACTTGATCACTTTTAATATATATTACAAAGAACAATTTATTATTCACATATAATACATGTTTTATTGATGGATCATACATTTATCACACATTTTAATACATTTATAATACAATGTGTCAATTTCTTACCATTTTAAAAAAACAATTATAATACATATATATTGCATACATAATTCACTTTTAATACACATTGCAGATTTAACATAATATTATTATGTATTGTTATAAATGGTACGTAATAAATAAAAAGTATCACTAAAATCAATAATTATTTATTAAACGAAAAAGGGCCTAAAATACCCTCGAAGTATTGGAAATGGTACAAAACTACCCTCCATCAACCTATTGGCTCTAAAATAACATTGGGTCCAAAATTGACCACTTATTTAACGGTTTTAAATTTAAACTATTTAAATATATTTTTTAAATATGTGGCGCTCAATTATTGGTTTTTTATAAAAAAAAAATTCAAACTTGGGCATAACCCATTTATTACTGAAAACGAATCTGACCCAGGCCCAAAAGTGACCTGGGTCCATAAACAACAACCAAAAAATCTAAAAAATGGAAAGTAATCTAAAACAGGAGTCCCAAGAACACTTCTCCTTACAGATTTGTCATCAATGTTCCTCCGAACTGGCCCTAAATTCGTCGTCTTGTTGTTGAACCAGTATTGTTGAGCTTGAGTGAATTCCACATCTACACTTAACCTCTCACAAGTGCCATGGAATCGACCTCCTTGAAGACTTCTTCAGCTCAAAATGGGTTCAAACAGCAAATCTAGGAGCTTGGTAGCCATGACCCAGCAATCTTCATCTAGAATCAGCCGAGGTGATAAATACTCTTAAATCTTTCCCTCTACGCAGAATGAGCTCCGAAGAACTGATACCACTGCGAAGAGATCCATTTCCAAGAGGTATTTTTGACTCCACTTTCCCCTAGTTGTTATGAGCAATAGATGTGTGAATCATATTCCGTTGTTACTGTAACTCTTATAATTGCTTCTGATTTTGATTTCCGCCGACTTGTCACTTTAATTCTTAATTCCTTATTTGTGTATTGAATCTCTTGTTTTGCATCTTCTTAATCCGTATATTTGAGATTTTTCTTTGTTCCGTTATAAAGATTTTTCTTGCTAGTTGTGGTAGATCATGTATGTTATTGAATTGATTGACATTGGTACCTGCAAAATGAACAATGTGGTTAGCTAAATAATCAGTTGTGTGAACCACCTCCACCTCCGCTTGCTCCATCCATAATTTTATGCATTGTATGTCAACTGAGATTGACCATGGAACGTCCCATATTTCGTCCAGTACCTTTTTAATAATCAATGAGTCAGTTTCCATGATTATAGGTAGCAAATCATTCTCTATACAATACTTCAATCCTGCCTTGAATGCCTTCACTTCTGCAACTATAACATAACATGATTCAATAGTACTAGCTTCTGCAAAGATAAAAGTTGCCATCTCTATTTCGAATACAAAAAGCTGTAGAACTAGGCCTAGTGTTCCCTTTACTAGTGCCATCAGTGTTGCATTTATATCTTCCTAATGGAGGATGCACCCAATACACTACTCTACAACATACTAGTGGTGAGTATTCCTCCAGTAATTTAACTATCATAGGCCATGTATTTGGGAGGTTTTGCAGCCAAGGATATCTATTTTTGGCAAATAGATACAAATTATTGTTAACCTCCCTAATCATGTTATGAGTAGACATACATCCTCCATGCTTAACAATATTCCTTCTCTTCCATAACTGCCAAATAATGAAAATGGGAACCACATGTAACATTGGTTTCAACTTGCTTCCACACAGATCAGCTTCCCACCATAATCTTATCACCTGTCTTAGTTGAACTATTGGGCCTTGAATACCTGCAGCCTCTGCAAAGTGTCTCCATAAACAGTATGATGTGGGGCATTGAATAAAAAGATGATCACATATCTTCTCTGCATTGTTGTTGCAGCTACAACACTTTACAGAGTTGACAATTCTCATTCTCACCAGCACCTCTCCTATTGGAATCCTCGTATGCCACAGTCTCCATAACAAAAAAGAGATTTTAAAAGGCAAACCTTTCTCCCATATATATATATATATATATATATATGATCTTATCAACCCTATCATTTTTCCTTCTCATTAACTCTTAAGAACTACCAATAGAGAATTTACCTGTGCTAGTAGGCATTCATCATGGCTTGTCACTCTCATCAGATCTCTGTATTCTGCCCAGATTTGAAGTAATGTGATTACTCACTTCTTCTGATAACTTCTCATGTATCAAATTGTTATTACATCCCTCTACAAGCATTAGTTGTTGCACCTCCTCTAATTGACCATGATCATGGTTAATAGGCAAGTAGTAGTGTAGTGCCCCCAACTGTGTCCAATTATCAAACCAAACACTACACTGAACATTTCTGGGTTCCCACCAAATCTCCTGGTCCATGAATTATAATTTAATTAATTAATATAATTTATAAACTCAGCCATTGCCAACCCATTACTAATTAAACCCACCCCAATTAATAAATCCGCCCCAAATCCACCAATAAACAAAATCATGAACCCTGTGGGTTCGGTGAACCCCTTTGTGATATGACCATGGATCACCAAAATTAGAAACACAATGTGCTTGTTTCTGCTGTTAGCCTTTTATTACTATCTCTTTGTAATGTTAATATTGTAGAAGCTGCAGACTCTTATACATTATCTATTAGTTTCGGCTTATTTCCTGACATAAATTGTTTGATTTGCAAAAAGATGTTTTTTACAAGCAGGCGAAGAAGACCAATTCATGTTGTACAATTTTATAGACTATTTTCTGAAGATGAAAGGGGGCGATTCAACCACGGACAAACTTGTGCCTATGTTGCATGTGAAGTATCGGAGAATTGTTTGTTTATATCATCTATGATATTCTGTAATCTTGAATTCTTTTCGTTCTCTAGTGTAATATGATCTCAGATGAAGAGAAAGACTCCAGTCTCAGATTGATAATGTTGTTCATGATTTTGTTTGATAGGTGGATTTGGGGTGGGTTTAATTAGTAATGGGTGGGTTTAAAAGTATATTAATTAATTAAATTATAATCAATAGTTGAGTGTCATGTATTTAAAAATATATATTTAAATAGTTTAAATTTAAACCGTTAAATAAGTGGTCAATTTTGGATTCAAAGTTGATGACTAGAGCCGTCAATATGGGCTAGGCCCGTTGGGCCGGCCTGGCCTAACTCGGGATTTAATAGGGCTGGGCTAAGATTTTTGAAGCCCATTTAAGAAAAAGGCTTTTTAGCCCGGCCTGAATAAGCCTGCTGATTTGTGGGGCTTGAGAAATATAGGTAGGGCCGGCCCGTGGGCCAAATAAAAATAATTAAAAACATATAATATAATATTAAATTTAAAATTAAAGAGAGTCCAAACTCAAAATCTATTTAATATTTAACTAATTGAAACCTCATATAAATTACAGATGAAAATGAAGATGTTAAGACAATCTTGCCACAAGTTGATTCAGATATGCTTGATGATCATGAAGTGTTGGATACGCCATAGATTTCATGATGTGTTAGATACGCCATAAGTTTTATGATTTTTTTTAAGGAGTTTATTTTTAACTTTTTTATGGTTGGAATATTGTCACATTTTTTGTGTTTTAATGTGACAAAACAATTAGGTTAATATTTCTATTTAGATATTTATACTTTTATTTGAAAAAACCTTAATAAATATTATAAAGATAATTTTATTTGTGGATTTGATTAACAAGTAGTAACAATAACACCATGTAATATTGTTTTGTTGATATTTATGATAATATTTTTAAATTATAATTTATAATTTATTTTAATAATTATAAAAAAAATATAATTTTTAAAAAAGTGGGCTAGCCCGGCAAGCCTGTAGCCCACGTACTTGTGGGTTGGGCCGACTGTTTTCTAGCCCACACAAAAAATGGGTTAGCCCGGCCCGACCCGTAAAATGTCAAAGCTTGTATGGATTAGCCCGGATGGGAAGGGCTAGCCCATATTGACAGCTCTAGTTAAAATTGTACCAAAAAGAAAACACACACATTAATAACTTTTGGAGATTGCAAACAATATTTTTCTTAAATGACTTGTTTTAAGATAAGATAGCGTTTTTTTTTTCATCATTTAAAAAAATAGTTTTAATGATTATATGTACCAAGAATTATAGTCTATATGTTTTGAAAATTATTTATATATAATATATATTCTTAAATTGTTTGTCACGTGCAACACATTCTTGTCCTGAAAGAGGATTATAGAATAAAGTTTGATAGTGATTAGTGGACCCTCGAAAGGCATTTGGGAAAGTTGTGGTTGTTGATTATTATCCATCTTTTTATGATTTTTGTAGCTCCTTAAAAAAGATATTTAATAACTTTTACTTATAAAAATATTTATCTAAATTAACCTTTTTTTTCTTTTAAACGTCTCATTTAATTAACACTCCACTAATTGAAGCGCTAAGGGTAAACTTGGAAGAAGAAAAAGAAAGTAAATGACTTCTTATATTTCAAAACATTAAAGATTTGGAAAAAATTAGTTTGTTCAAACGACTAATATTTGGGTTCGGAAGGAGTAATGCTTGCATGAAGGGTGTAATGTAAACAGTCTACCCTCACACAAGTATTACTGACTAATTCCACGCAGCTCGAACATATAACCTATAGGTCACACATAGTGACGGAGCCAGAATTTTCACTAAAGGGAGTCAAAATATGAAGACTTAAACACACAAAAAAGCAAAAAATAGTGCAATATCTACTATATATACATCAAAATTAATTTTAACCATAGTGTAAACTTTTGTCGAAAATGGTTCGGACAGACCCCGCTGTACCTGGCTCCGCCCTATCACACAGAGACAACATTACCGTTGCTCCAAGACTCTTATCCCCTATCCACAATCAGCTACACACACTAAGCAAACATCTTCAATCACTTTAACAAACAAAAAAATGTCTGTTCTTGCTATTGTCTTCATTTCTCTGATATTATGTAACAAAACTGAGGCAAAAACATTCTCATTTAAAGAAACAACTATTGATGTCATTCATATAGCTTTCAAGCAAAACAGACTTACCTCAAGACAAACTTGTTGAGTTCTATCTAAGTGAAATCCAGAGATCCAATCCAATTCTAAAAGGTATCATAGAAGTGAATCCAGATGCACTCTTTCTTGCAGATAAAGCTGATCAAGAACGAAAATTGAACGCGTCTAAATCACTATTTAGGCTACATGGTATTCCAATTCTTGTGAAGGACAACATTGCAACAAAAGACAAGCTTAACACAACAGCAGGATCATTAGCACTTGTCGGATCAATTGTGCCACAAGATGCTGGTGTTGTCAAGAAGTTGAGGAATGCTGGTGCTATCATACTTGGCAAGGCAACTATGACTGAATGGGCTGCTTTTAGATCTATAAACTTGTCTAATGGATGGAATGGTAGACTTGGACAAGCTCTGGTGAGTTATTGGTAAAAGAATAAGAATTTAAGTTATATACGCTGACGGTATAAAGATTATTCTACCACTAGTGAATTTTTAACATGTCATTGTCAGTTAGTTATACCATATTTATTACTCCTTCCGTTTCAATTTGTTTGTTTGGTTTTGACTTGGCAGGAGTTTAAGAAAGTAAAGATGACTTTTGAATCTTGTGGTCTTAAACTAAAGATATGTAGAACGTACTAAAATGTCCTTTAATCTTAGTGGTCTTAAACGATTTTACTGCCTCTGTTAGATTAGTTAAGATGCAAAAGATAAAAATGAAGAGAAACAAATATTTGAAGTAATCTATGTATTTTACTTTAAGTTGAACGAATGGTGAAGTCTTGGCCTGACCTATAGGTCACGCATTCGAGCCATTGAATCAATCACTATGTCAGGGCAGGCAACCAATGTCACACTCCCTTGGCATGCAATCCTTACCTGGATCCAGCGTGAACGCGAAATGCTTCGTTCATCAGACTGTCCTTTGTAGTTGGTAGTTGAACGTTCTCTCACTTTCATGCGGGGTAGGATAGATGGTGGTATTGATACCTACTCCCTTACCAGTAGTTTTAGCTCTATTTTAGTAGTTTCTTGTTCGTCGATTGCTGTTATCATCTGTGTCTCCAATGCTTCTGTTATTGCACTAGTTTGTTGTTATTATTGTTCTTTCTCTGTTTGCTATGTACTGCTTTCCATAGCGCTATATTTCGTTGTTGTTATGCTTTCATTTCTGTATTCTCTTTTTCAAACTGTTTTGAGATGCTTTTTACTCATGTTCTTACAGGATCCTTATGTAGCAAGTGCTGATCCATCAGGATCGAGCACTGGTTCTGCAACATCAATAGCAGCAAACATGGCAGCAGTAGCATTGGGGACGGAAACTGCAGGCTCCATTCTATCTCCATCAAGTGCTAATTCTGTTGTTGGAATCAAACCAACTGTTGGACTCACTAGCAGGGCAGGTGTAATCCCAATTTCACATAGACAAGACACTGTAGGGTATGTAATAATTAAATCTTTTTTAATCTATTTCTCCCTAGTAGTACTCTTGTACCAATTTATGTGACATAGTTTGATTCGACATTGTAAAGATATGGCACCTGGGCCTAACTCAACCCCAAAAGCTAGCTCATGAGGGGAGGATTGCTCAAGTCCATATAAGGAGATCACCAGTCCATTCCCCAACCGATGTGGAACTTTTACCCACTCTAACACCCCTCTTCACACCCAAGCCCAACTGGTGCGTGGACCAGGAGCCCAAACGGGGATGGACCTGGCACTGATAGATTGGTTGGAATTGAAACAATTTAGATTGAACGTCATAATGCTAATACCTAAAAGCGGTAAACCAGATACCTAGTATGTGCCAAGTAACAAGGAAGAAGTGTAACGAACGAGAGTCATTCAAACTAACATATTGGTAGATCAATCGGCCAAAATAACCATGAACGGCTACAATATTAGTAAGTTTTTTCCTCTTGACAGAATATGTAACCTTCATTAGAAGATTTGTCTTTTGTGTTGGCTTTTGAAACTTATAGTCTTAAACATGTTATAACATTTTGTGGCTATAGAAACTTCTTATTAAGGGTCAAATGAGAAATTTAAAGTAAAATTCCGAATATAGAATTGTGTCATTCTTCTTGGAACGGACTGATAGAACATAGGTCACATGAACTAGAACGGATGGAGTACATTAGAGATGTAAATATGCAAAGAACATGGTAACAAACATCAACAATAGAAAATGTTCACACAATTTATTTGGCATAGAACAGGCCAATCTGCAGGACAGTAACTGATGCTGTTGAGGTTCTTGATGTCATCGTTGGCTTTGATCGAGATGATTTTGCAGCAACTAAAAAGGCTTCCACTTACATTCCACATGGTGGATACCAGCAATTTCTTAAGGCTGATGGGCTCAGAGATAAAAGACTGGGAATTTCAAAGGACTTGTTTGGTTCCAGTGATATCAAAACTTACCAACAGCATTTTAACACCTTAAGGTAACCTTTTCGGTTTTTAACCTGCATTTCTGTTCGTCAATACACAGATAGTCACTCAAAATTGGTCTCAACTGACAAGTAAACACTCAAATGTTGGGAGTGCACATCTAGACACCTCAACTCGTCCCAGTGTGTATCGTGGACACCCGATGCTGACATGGCACATAAATATTTGAGGTGTCTAGATGATCACTTTGTAAGTTGGGAGTGTTCAATTGACACAATGGATCGACGAGTTGATGTGTCTAGATGTGCATCCTCTAAGTTAGAAGTATCTAGTTACCAGTTGGGCCAAGTTAACGTGTCTACTGATGTATTATGCCTTTCTATAGTTTAGTTTTACTTGATTTCCTAATAGAGACAAACTTCTGTTCTGGGATAAAACAATTTGAAGGCAAAAAGGAGCTGTCGTAGTTGACAACCTGGTAATACCTTACACCGACTTGGTCTACAATGCTATTGTTGTTGCTCAATACGTAGCACTTTCTGCTGAATTCAAGATGGACCTAAATGCATATCTTAAACATTTAGTCCACACTCAAGTTCGATCCTTGGCAGATGTTATAACCTTCAACAAGATTTCAGCTCTGGTAAGTATTAGTCGATCAATTAACTGTTGAGATGTTATACAAATCGTTGTAACCATTCTGTCATATTTGGGCCAAAGTCACTCCAATGCAGTAGATTATTCAAGGAACAAAAAGTTTTTCACATGTTAATTGAAATTAGTTGAACTATGTATGTCACTAGAAGTAGAATCGACATTTATCTATTTTCATTCTTTTTAGGGATCTTTATACGAATAGCTGGTCAGATTCACTGTTTATTGTCCTTGTCATCCTTTGTTTCTTTTTATTTATCATTGTAGGAAAAACTCAAAAAATATGGTCAAGACATAATGTTGGAAGCTGAGAAGACAAATGGAATAGGGAAACTGGAAAGGGAGGCATTGAGGAACATAACAAAAGCATGCAAATAGGGTTCGAGAAGATGATGAAAGAAAATAAGTTAGACGCGTTGATGTCACCTGGTGCTGACATTGCTGGTCTTCTCACGATAGGAGGTTATCCAGGGATCAATGTACCAGCTGGTTATGATAAAACTGGAGCTCAGTTTGGAATTTCATTTGGAGGACTAAAGGGTTCTGAGCCAACATTCATTGAAATTGCATATGGTTTTGAACAAGCAACACATATCAGGAAGCCCCCTCCTTCACATCCTCAATAGGAATTACATATTTGATTCAATCTAGAATGTCCCACATCCAAAATGATGTGTTATTATTAATTAAGTATATTAATGTTCCAAAGCAAAATGTTGACAGATAAAAATAGTCATATAATAATGTCAATGAGCTTTTATATCTTCTAGCCTCTCTAGTTAATATCTAGCAAGATGCATACCTTTGAAATTATTATGTTATCTTTCTCTTAATCCATCAAAAACCATAGTAATTCGATTGAAATGTGATTCGTCTATTGTACTCACTGTCCCCATCTGCAACACATCTTTCCTGAGGAGTTTCTTGTTTAGCCTCCGTCTATCATGGTGTGATAGTCGTAAAACATAGATATACTCTTCATTGATCTTATTTTCACTTGAGATAATGGTAAAAAACACACCTAACTTATAACTTTTTCACGAGTTTCACACCTCAACTATCAGTTGTTCCATTTTCCTACTCCAACTATCACCATCTATGTATTAAAACGCAACTCAACTATCAGTTGTTCTCTTTTTCTACCTGAACGATGGTGATAGTTCAGATAGGAATAGGGAACTGATAGTGGGATATGAAACTCGTGAAAAATTGATAGTTCATGTGTGTTTTTGACCATTAACTCTCCTTGTTAATAATAAGCACACATCGGACATATATCAGAAAACCTTAGTATAAATCATGTCATACTGTATTTTTATTCGATACAAATTTTTGAAACAAATGTTTCATGTATACAATTCAGCAATGCAATGAGAAAAAGGAGCAATCAGAGTTTCATGTAGTCAGTGAGTTTTCTTCATATACACTCACATGAGCTGGGAGAAATGCAAATATCCCAACTTAGTTTTGGTTTCAGCTATTTAATTGTTGGATTTCATCTTATTGCTGATATATAGGCCAATTCCAAGAACCAAAAGAGCAATCAGAGTCATGTTCATCAATTTCCTTGGCATCTTCAGCTTCTCAGCTAGAACAGCTGCAGTTCCAATATATGCATCTTTATCAAGTTTACATGACGCATAACTCGGTTTATTTCCATCTTCCTCAGTGCTACTTGCACCAGTATTCTCAGCAGGTGTTTCTTTTGCAACATCTTTAGTTTCTTTTGTGTTTGGTTCTTCCATTTCAGACTTTTCAGCATTAGTAGCCTGATGTTTAGGCAATTCTTCTGTTGGTGCTGGTGTTTGTTCTTCGTCTTTCTTTTGAGACATTGGTTGTGGCTCGTCTTTGGGCTGTTGAGCATCAGATGTTGGCAGTTCTTGATCTTTTTTCTCTGATGAAGTAGTTATCAGTTTTGGTTGTTTGACATAAAGAATGCCATTTTCAAACTTGGCACTGATTTTCGTCTTGTCGCAATTTTGTGAAACAGGGAAATCCTTTTGGAATCTAAGCCATTTGCTATTAGCAACTGGCCTTTGTCCACTGATCTTCACAATTCCTGTTCTGGTCAGTTGAACCCTCACTTGTTCCTTTCTGAAACCTGCACAATTTCAACATCACAATAAATGTCAAAAAATACCATGATATAAGCTACATTCACATGTTATGTTTTGTTGCTCCGACTCTTCAAAAATCTGTCAGAATTTTTTTTGGATGGTCCGAGCAACAAATGTGACATTTACATCCTATTATGTCATCTGATATTTTTTTGGGGTTCCCATGAAAATAATGACATTGTGCTAAGGAGATAAAGTTTGTGTTATTTGTACTCTTCAAAAATCAAAATATCGTCAGGTGTGTGTCCGATCCTCCATGGGTTTTTTTAGGATCCCACATGCAACAACAATTTTGGAATTTGGAGAGTCTGTGCAACATAGCTTACGACAACATGAAACTATAAGGAAATGAATTTTGAGGCTGACTCAACCACAAAAGCTAACACAGAGGCAAATATCACTCGAAACACAATATATATAAGGAGACAACAACTCATTCCATCGATCGAAAAAATAGTAAAAGAAGATCACCTGTGAGATCAAGGAGAAGAGTATCAGAGTCTTGTTCTTGCACCAACTCTGTAGTTGGCACAAAATCTTCATAAACTTGATTTGGTGCTGCTCCCTTTGAATCCATTTTTTTTGCTAATATATGAAATTTGTAATTTTTTGTGTTGTTGGTATAGAAAATATTGAATCAATTGTGTTACATATATATTTATACAAAATTTGTTAAACTTTTTTTGAGATGCTTAAGGCTGTTTTCTTTCAATTTAGATATTCCTTAACTTATTTTCATGCCTTTCTTTTGTTTATAGATTTCTTGCTTTTGGTTAGCTTGGAGTTTTCTTCTTGAATAGGTAACCACATATTTGAGAAATTAATTTAAAAAAAGACTTGAAATTAACCATATGTCATAATTATTTGATTTTTTTTTTGAAAAATTGCATTTTTAGTTCCTTAGTTATTAGTAAATTCTTGTTTGGTCCTTGTAGTATTTAGGTAAACACATTTAACCTTCAGTTAATTGAATTGAATGTGTGTTTTTGATCCTTTTATATAGGATATATGTTATATTTAGAATAATTATATTACTGTTAAATATGGAGTAGCTTAACATAATACGTAGGCGATTAATTGGTGAAAGTAACTAAAAGAAGATTTGAAATTAACCTACATGTCAAAAATATTTAATAAGTAAAATTATGTAAATATATATTTTTTTGGTTGATTTTACTTATGATTCTTTGATTATTAGCAATTTCTTATTTAGGTCCTTTGAATTATATTACCTTCTATACACTAAAAAATAAATATGTCTAACCAAAAATCATAACTCATAAGAATCACAATTAGAATTTATCAATATTTGAGGGGTTAAAAATGCTAATTTCCTTTTTTCTTAAAATATATGCATTTGTAGTTTTAAGGAATTCTTTGTCATGCAATTGAATATTTGTGTTATCATTAATGAAATTGTTATCAAAGCTAATGATTACATATGGTTAGAATAGCTTCAATTTTCTTAATTATGTTTTTTTTCTTTATTCCTCGTTGATAATAGTCCAATACATGAAATATATTACGTGCTGAAAGTCATACAATACAAGTAAATGTTTTAGTCATGTATTACAATAACTTGAAATTGAAAGTGCTATTATTCCTTAAATTTAATTTTGAAACATTTTAATTTCTATTTATTTATTTTCGAGAAAGCTTTAGTTAGGGACAACCTTTGTCTACTTATAGAAGTTGGTATTCTTTCTTCAAGAAATTGTAGGAATATATTCTTTGGTATGTGAAGTTTTAGAATAATTTTCAATGTGGACTTTCATTATTTTTCTAATTCTTTTTTTATAACTATAATTTATTCTCTTTTTTCCCCATAAAATAATATAAAATCTTGTAAAGTTGATCCCCCTTGGTTCTAAATTAGCCAGCTAATGAGGTTTAAATAATTAAATTAATGAAAAAGAACAGTTGCTTAATGATTTCCCACTTTGGCATATAATTCGATCGAGTCGGTGATTTACTTTTTAATGGTAGTTTAAATTTACGTATTTTATTTTCCATTCGATGTTTGACACTCACGTCGAGAAGTATGGCATAATATTTTTAATTTTTAGTGGTAGTTTGGACTTTTTCTAATGTTACACATTTGGTGTCAGAAACTTATTTTGATGTTTGATTAATGTGGATTTGCGTCGAAAAGTCCATATTTATTTTGGACCTAATTAACTTTGATTGGCATCGAGAAATCCTATTTGAAGTATTTACTTTTTAGTGATAATTGTAACTTCTTATTTGGTTTCATATTCGATGCTTAATATTCGATTTGAAACCTGAAGTATGAATTATATTTTTTTGGCTAAACCTATTTTCAATTGGATATATATTTTCTTTCTTTCTTTAATTGCGTATGAATTGAAGTTATATTCACTAATAATGTAATAAATATTTATATCATTGTTGTAATAGAACCGTCAAAATGGTCTTTGCCCATGGGACCAACCCAACCCAATTCATTATTGGGGTAGGGATGTAATAGGATTTTTCAAGTTCATTTAAAACTAGGGCTTATAAGTCCGACCCATATAAGCACTTCGCCCTTGAAACTTGATCGGGGTTGGGCTGGGGTCGACCCATGGGTCAAAATTATTTCTTTAAGGGTAACTTACAGAAATCTCACTAGTGTATGAGCTAATTATTTAGATGCATGCTATGTTGTAATATTACGAATCTTACCAGATTTTGGTGCGTCCATATACATGTATCTCGGGATACATAGACTCAAAATTATGTGTAATATGTTCTAGATACACTATATTCAAGTGAATTTGCATGTATCTAGGATACATAGTCAAATTCTGCGTCCTCACCTCCCTCCCATCTCGCTCGCCACTCTCTTATCTCGCTCGCGTATCTGGGATGCATCACACCAGATGCATGTATTTCGTGTCTCTAGAATCCTAGATACATGCTAATCACACTAGACTTTTTGCTAGTGTTATTGAAGCAACACCATTATTTGCCATATTTGATTTGAAAATCTTCTCATTTTCTTAATGTTATAGAATTTTAAGTATGAAAAGAAAAAAAATACTAGCTCACCCCAGCTCGCGGTCCTTCTAGGATTGGATTGGATTTGATTGAACATTTTCAGGCCCTTCCAAATAAAGGCCCGACCCGCCTTAGCTCATCAAATTTCTTGGCCTGCGAGGCTTGGGCCAGGTGGGGCAGAACATACCATTTTTGACAACTCTAGTTAAAAATTAACGTGTTATATCAAGTTATTTACCATTTATTTGAAAAAATATACTCTAATTAAAATATGTTGTTTTCTCAAATAATGACCCAATTAACACTTTATTATCAGAGTTGGATCATTATTCAGGTCATTCAATTAATAAAAATTATGAAAGAAAAATACTTTCTTTGTTTTATAACAGAAAAAAATCAATATATTTTTGTTATTTCACACAAAATCATTTTTACTTTTTCTTTTTGTAACATTAAAGTCGCCTTATTTTTATCATTTACACATAAAATCACTCGCTACACTCACGTAATAGTTCCTATCACTTAGATGATTGATACGACAATATTTTATAATTAAAATAACGCATTTCACGTAAATAAGATAAATTATACCACTTGTTATAAATTAGTTGTGTTTATGACATATAATAGATCATAAACTTGAAAGAAAATCATCATGATAAGATTTATTTTAATGAAACATAAAATAAATTTCAAATACTACATAGATTTTCAAGTTAATTATTACTACTTACTGGAGTTTTAAGAAAATATATTGGTCTAATTAATTTATATTTATGTTACGTAAGAAATAAAGAATTCAATAGCAATTTTAAATTTGAATGGAAATTTCCTATTAAGAGTGTAAATTCACCCATCATATTATATTCAATATATTCAACTTCGGCTGATTCTGTGAGGACTGTTATGAACTAGCATCAGCCCGATGTCGATATCTATATGGATGCCACATAACTAGTTATTAGATTGAGTAGAAGCAATAGATTCGAAAAGCCTTTGCAAAGGTTGATTTGGAACCCATGCCCAATATACGACTAACTAAAAGGACGACAGATGAGAAAGAACGATTTATGCGTATTCTGAAGACCCTCTCATCCTCTTTCTGGAGTCTAAACTTCTCATCTCCATTCTTATCTTTATCTTTAGTTACTAGTAATTATATTTCCATTGTAATTCAGTAGTTTGAGATTTGTAAAAACTATTCTAAAGTTGTAATCATGTTCTCGTTCTTTATAATATAGTAGTGATCAATTCGTATTTGTTACATTGGTGCTTTCATTGATTCCATCTACCATGGTGCATGGACCTACCTCAAGCCTCCTCATGCACCTACATCAAGCAGAGGCGAATTCAGGATTTCAAGAAAACGGGTGCACCATTGCTTTAAAGATAAGATCAAAAAATTTATAATAACAATAACCAAGCGAGCAATACATAAAAATTACATTACCACAAAAAATATCATCAATTTACAATTGTACATTAAAAAAAGAAGGAAATCACACCCTTTCATATTAAAAAAAAAAAGGAATCACACCCTTCAAAATTGATAATATAATATAAAACACATTCTTTACAACTTACAAGTTACATCCGCCAAATATGTTTAGTTATTGATGATTTCCTATTATAAGTAATGACAAGATTTTTTTATATGGAAACCCTAAAATTAAAGTGATATATATTTTTATTTTTTTTATTTTGTTAGTTTGTTTATTAAAAAGAGAAATCATAAACTAAAATTACCTTAAACTTGGACAATGATGATTTCTCTAGATTCTTGACTTGAAGTTGGAGACGAAGCTTCTTCTTTGTGTGGAAAATAAAAACCAAATTTGAAGAGAGAAGAAAGATATTGTAGAAACTTGGAACTTGAAAAGTGGGT
>JAJOOO010005928.1:0-37859 GCA_029582685.1 Solanum piurae
TGAAAAAGTAAAGCCCGACAAGTTTCCAAAAGGTGTCTATGCTTTCGTTCAACAACTCCATTTTGTTGTGGTGTGTAGACACATGTTGTTTGGTGAATGATGCCATGAGAAGAGAGGAAATCAAAATTGGACAAACTAGAGCCTAATTCTTTGGCATTATCAGATCTGATAATTTTAACTTTCTTCTGAAATTGTCTTTCAACAAGAGTTAGAAATTGTTTGAGAACATGGAAGGCGTTACTCTTGGTTTTAAGTAAATACGACCAAGTACCCCTACTATAATCATCCACAATGGTGAGAAAGTCTCTATAGCCATCATGGGTAGGAACTTTGTAGGGACCCCAAGTATCCACATGAATTAAGTCAAAAATTGCATGAGTGGAAATAGTGCTAGAAGTAAAAGGCAATTTAGATTGTCTAGCTTGAGCACAAACATCACACGAAAAAGGTAAAGTAGTCAATGAAAAAGGAATAGGGGAATTGGAAATATTCTTCATATTAGAAAGAGGCAAATGCCCTAATAGTTGATGCCATAGGCTTACATTATCATTGCTTTAAGTAGAGGAAACAGAAACGCCTAAACCACGAGAAGGAAAATTACAAACAGACTTAGACAAAGAACTAGTAGCTGAAACTGGACAAGATGAGACTGGAACCAAGCTGGACTGGATAGGTGCTGATTTGAAAATGTAAAGACCATCGTGAACTTCACCAAGAACCAGTGGACTCTTCATAGAAGGGCCCTAAAAAACAGCACCAGAAGAAGATAACATTAGCATGCATTGAAATTGAGAAGTTAATTTGTGAACAGAAAGAAGATTGAACTTAAAATCAGGAACAAAAAGAACATTATCAATTACAAGATTAGGCAGAATATGAACACTCCCTTTATGTGTCACTTTGAGTTTGTGAGAATTTGGCAGATTAACATACAAAACAGTACACATATGAGTTACATTAGACAAGAGTGAATAATCAAAAGTCATGTGGTCGGATGACCCTGAATCAAGTATCCAAGAATTAGAAGTGAGGTGAGAAGAAAAAGAAAAGAAACTAGGATTGAAATGAGGCGTAAAAATACCAGCACAATTGGCAGATGCATTGACATCAAGAGATTGATCACCTTGCACATTACTAGTGCTATGAGCAGCAAACTTGTCTTTCTTGAACATGGTAAACTTAAAATTAAGAGGGAAACCAATCAACCTATAGCATTTGGAAACATCATGATTGGTTAACTTGCAGTGAGTGCAGAAGAGTCCAGTTTTAGGTTTGTCAAACTGAGTCCTGAACCTCCCATCCTGATTTCCTGAAGAATTTTGAGTATTTCTGAACCTTTGAGTATGTCCAAACTGCTGATGTGACACCGAGAAAGCACCACGAGAAGGGCTAGATTCCATATACACTTCTCTTTGCTTTTCATCTTGAATGAGCAAAGAGTAAGCATGACTGACTAAAGGCAGAGGATCCATCATAAGGATACTACTCTTAACACTTGAGTAAGAGCTATTAAGTCCCATGAGGAACTGAATCAACCTCCCATCCTGATGGGACTTGATGGTTTTTATTTTGCCTCCACAAATACACGCATAAGAACAATGATCGAGAGTAATGAAAGCATCAAGCTCATCCCAGAGTTTCTTAATTATAGTAAAATAACCCGCTATATCAGTGTTACCCTGTACTGCATCATAGAGTTCCTTTTGAAGCTGATATAGTTGTGCACCATTGCATTGTCCAAATCTAGCTGATAGATCTTTCCATATTTGTTTTGCAGTTCTGGAGTAGAGGACAGATTCAACAATGTCATTGGAAAGAGAGTTGAGGATCCATGAAATGACCATGTCATTACATCTAGCCCAAAACCTGTGAGTAGGATTGGAAGGCAGAGGCTCAGCTAGACTGCCATCGATCAGTCCAAGTTTATTTTTGGCTGACAAGGCAATGACAAGAGCACGACTCCATCCAGCATAACCCTTACCATCGAAAGGAGAATTGACCAATAGCATTCCAGGGGAATCAGAAGGATGAATATAGAAAGGACTGGCAGAGTCAATGAGAGTGCTGGACTGAGTGTCTGGCTGGACTTATGATGAAGAAGAAGTATCAACCATTGCAAGGAGAAGAGAAAATCAAGATTAGATGAAAAATGAGAGGGAAGAAACGGAGAAGAGAGCACCTATGGCTTTGATACCACGTAGGAAAATAGAATATTTGGGAAATTTTCTCTTGTGTATTCATCGCTGTACAAAACCATATATATATACAAGCTAAAAGAAGCAAAAAGAAAGTTCTACCCTAACTAATTCACAACTGTCCCTTTTTCTATTGGCTGTGATAATAACAAACTTTTATTCTCTAGAGATATTTACAAAATCTGGATAAGAGAATATAAGATGGGCTGAGGAGGAAAATTCTGAATGTAGCCCATAACATTAATTCCAAAATGAATGTCCATAAACTTGGGCCCAAACATTATGAATTAGTTGATGCATCTTTGGATTTCTTCTTCTTAGGTGAGGATGGAGAATCATGTTCAACAAGTTTCAAACAGTGAGGAGGAGAGAAAATATACCAAGCTTAGGATAGAGTCAAACAATTATTTCCCACATCACTACCAAGCTAACGAGGTACTAGTTCAGACATTCATTGAATACCTCGAACCTAATGCAGAAGTCCTTCTCAACTCTGCAGCAGGTGGACAAGCTTTAAATAAGACCTATGATGAGCTATCACAGTTGTGAACAAAATCTCAAAAGTCAACCCAGAATGGAATGGAGATAGTGCAAGAACTGTGGTGCAAATGAATGTTGGAGTATTGGAGGTTGACAGTTACATTGCACTAGCCGCACAAATTGCCTCCACGCAAATTATGATGACCACAGAGTTCTCAAGATAGCACTAGGGCAGAGACATGCTCAAATGAATGTGATACAACAACCCCAAGAATGGTGTGAAGTTTGTGGTAGTAACGAGCATATAACTGAGAATTGCAGCTCAAAACCAGATTCTGTAAATTATGTGGTCATGCACAAAGATGTGGAGGAGCTCAGAACTATGGTAACACCTATAATCCAAGCTGGAGAAATCACATAAACTTCTTATAGGGAGGTGATCAAAACCCAAACCAAAATCAGTATCTTCATCAAAATAATGGGCAACATTACCAATAACAAAGTTAAGGAGATAATCAAAATACCCTGAAAGGAGGCATGAGCATTGAAGATTTGTATAAAAAAAGCCATTGAAGATCTGTATAAAAAAATGATAGAGATGATAGATAAGCTTGAAGAAAAGGTGCATGATTGTAACACCCCGAAATTTTTTTGAACTAAGATTCGAACCATCCTTCATTGCGGGTATGATTTTACCGAGGAATTAAATTTGTTTTAAGTGTTAAGGTCACTAGATGTAGCACCTTGATTTCAAAGAAGAACCAAAGAGAAAATCATTCAAGTCATTCCTAAGTTCCTTTAAGTTTTGGGTCAACTTCAAACTACCATAACATTCATTGTAGTATGAGTTAGGTGGCTAATAAGATATCAAATGAAAGGTTTTGGAATCCTCTTTCCAACGCATCCGAGTTTGCTAATTTTCAAGCTTGTATGAGGTAGATATGTCCATTTTAAGTCAGGCTGTCTAGTTAAGGAAAGTTACCCAAAAATATGAAGGGTATTTTGGTCTTTTCCTTACCCAATCAGCTTAAAACGAATTTTAGTAATATTTTGGGGACAAATCTGATTTTGGTCAGTTTTCATAAATCCAAATACGCTTAGGAATTTAGAAGAAAGTTTATTCAAGTCATTCCTAAATTCTTTTAAAGTTTTGGATCAACTTCAAACGACCATAACTTTTAGCATATGATGAGTTAGGAGATCCATAAGATATCAAATGAAAGGCCTTGGAATCCTCTTTCTAAGTTTGCTAATTTTGGAGCTCGTATGAGGGAGATATGCACGTTTCGAGCTGCAAATACGTTTTATTGTTGCTTTATAGAGAGTTGAGGATCCAGAGTTGATTATCCAGAGTTGAGTACCCAGAGTTGAGTATCCATTGTTCTAAATTGAGTATTTTTTTTGAGTTTAGCCTTATTTCAATGAGTTGAATATCTTATTATTGAGTTGAGCCTTATTTCACTAAGTTGAAAATCTTATTATTGAGTTGAGCCTTATTTTGCTGAGTTGAGTATCTTATCATTGAGTTGAGCCCTATTTTCTCTGAGTTGAGTTAACTATATTTCCTTGAGTGAGTTGAACTATGTTTCTTTGAGTTGAGTTGAGTTAACTGAGTTAAGAAGAGGTAAGTATATTTCTTTTCCACCAATTCAAGCTTATGTTTTTTCTTTAGAATTCCCCTTACATGCTCGTACATTCCAAGTACTAAGCCATTTGGCCTGCATTTTTTCATGATGCAAATATAAGTATTCAGGATCATCAACATGCATTTCGTTGAGGTCATGGGATGTTCCAGTCAGCTTTGGTGAGCCTTCCTTTTTTGATTCTTACTAATAAGTTTAATCACTAATGAACTTCAAAACTTGAATCCGCCTCTCAGCAGCCCTGAATAGAGGATTTTCCTTAGACAAATTTACACATCCTGTAGACTTGAAATTGAAAATGTATACATATTCATCTGAACTCCTGCAATATATTTCACCACACTTATGAATGAACCTGATCAACCATGTCTTGTTCTTGCACAACTCATCAAGTGGGGAGACTAGTGCACAATATTCAAATGTCATAATTAATTCACGATAAGAGATCATTATTTTTCTAAGTTAATGGTTTTGGGACAGTTTTCCATTTCAAAAAGTCTACACTTTTATGTTTCTAAAATGAAAATTCCCAACTAGAGATATACCCCCTAATTGACAAACATAAAAGAAGCTTCTTCCAATGAAATTACATCGTAGCAGCAATGAATAGGTGCATCTAGGGTTTGAAATGGGCGGATTGAATTGGATATAATAACGTCAAAATAGGTTAATAACTACACGGATCGTTGATGCTTGGACTTAAGCAAGTTGGGTTGAAATGAGCTAAAAAGGAGGTCATAACTTAATCAGCTTAATTCTTACTAACTTTTATATTCAAAGTTTGTTTAACATAAAAGAAATTCTCCCTCTTTCCTAATTAGATGAGTCACTTTTCATTTTAGTTGATCTAAAAAATATTGGTGTATTATTGTATTTAGTAATAATTTTACTTTGAAATGTCTATTTTATGCTTAGTAAAATGATTTATAATCACACAAACATTTCTAACTTATTTTAGACCACAAATTTCAGTAAAAAGATCCAATACTACATCAATAGATTGAAACAAAATTGGGTGTGGTACGTTACAAAATGAGTATTATTATTTCCCACATGCCTAAAATTTTAATACTATCCATCAATTTAACATAATCGACTATAATAAGTAAATTTTTTATTTTGCAGGACACCATATCATATTTACTGAGAAAATAAGCCCGTGGAAATTGAGGTTCCACAAGCGGTACTTCCTGATACAGTATTTGAAGTAGTTGTTCGAATTCCTTATGATATGCAACTGAAACAAGTTCTTGCTAATGGTAAAAAAGGGGGGTTGAACGTCGAGGATGTTCTTATTTTACCGGAGGGGTTTGAATTAGCTCCTCCTGATCGTATTTCTCCTGAGATGAAAGAAAAGATTGACAATTTGTCTTTTCAGAGCTATCGCCCCAATAAAACAAATATTCTTGTGGTAGGCCCTGTCCCCGGTAAAAAAATATAGTGATATAACCTTCCCTATTCTTTCCCCGGACCCTGCTACAAAGAAGGATGTTCACTTCTTAAAATATCCTATATACGTAGGCGGGAACAGGGGAAGGGGTCAGATTTATCCTGACGGCAACAAGAGTAACAATACAGTTTATAATGCTACAACAACAAGTCTAGTAAGCAAAATCATACGAAAAGAAAAAGGGGGGTATGAGATAACCATAACGGATGCGTCGGAGGGACGTCAAGAATATTATCCCTCCCGGACCAGAACTTCTTGTTTCCGAGGGTGAATCTATCAAATTTGATCAACCATTAACGAGTAATCTTAATATAGGCGGATTTGGTCAGGAAGATGCAGAAATAGTACTTCAAAATCCATTACGTGTCCAAGGACTTTTGTTCTTCTTGGCATCTGTTATTTTGGCACAAATCTTTTTGGTTCTTAAAAAGAAACAGTTCGAGAAGGTTCAATTGGCCGAAATGAATTTCTAGATTCGCAGATTTATCGATATCAAGTACGTAAAAAGAACCAAATTCTTGTTGGCGATTATTTATGATAAAAAAAATGAAATTATGAAAACTCCTTTGTCTTATTTATACTCTTCTTCAAAAGCTACATTACATACTCTTTTTCTACGAGATGCTGAGAATCCCTTGTACCACATAGTATGTAGATTTTGAAGAAGAGTATTTGGCTTTCATTTATTTTGATTTAGTTTTTTTTTAATTGGAGTAGTGTAACTATGTTACTATTGCCAGATTTCACTGCCATAAAACGTATCAATAGTTTTCTATTCTAAATAGAAAGAAAGTCAAATTTATCTAAATACATATGGAAGTGGGGGATAAATGCGGGGAAGAAAAATTCTAGCAGGGATTATTTGTCTTCCTAATCTTTGACACAAGAAAGGGGTGTAGAAAAATCCTTTTTTTTTGTGTCGAAACGAAAGAGTAATGATTCTTGATCCTGTTTGTTAAAAATTCCTAGTCTTGGTTTCAATTTTTCCAGATGTATCAGAAACCCTACACCTACCCCCTTACATATAATATATGAATTGGTGGACAAACAAAACAAAAAAGAGAGGAAATTTTATTAATTAAATAAAACTGCTTCAATCAACTTATCTTATAAAAAATTTGATGATGAAATAGGAAAACAATAAAAAATAAATAGAGTAATGCAATATAGAGAGTGTAATATAGAGAGTAAGGTTCTACATTAGATTAGTATAGAAAGGATTTGCACGCTATTATTTGTAACTGTAGATCAACATAATTTGATTTTGTAAATAAAATAAACACACCTTGAGTGCGTGTCATGAATATTTTGTTTTTGACAAAAATGAATACTGATGTTAATTTATTTTTTCATTTCTTCGAATTACTTTTGTTAACAATTGAGAATTTGAGATCAATAGAACGATTCATACATACTACTCTTTTCTTGGACGAATTTAATACATTCGTTAACAATTTACGTGAATACATTACTCTTCCGGAAAGGAGATTTATGGATGGAAAGGAAGAAGTAGTATGACAGAATTTGTGCAACCATGATTTTTGCAACTTTCTGTAGCTCGACATTGTGGTGCACAACCATTAATACAAAGACATTTGGATGGATGTTCATAACTGATTCATCATTTACTACATTAATTTAACTTTTCCCGGGTAAGCTAAATTCGAAGTGGACTGGTCCCTATACGGTAACTAAGGTGTATAGGAATGGAGCAATTGAAATTGAAGATGCCAAAGGTGTCAAATTCAAAGTTAACGGCCAAAGGTTGAAAGTCTATTTTGGGGAGGGTCATGATGTGAGAGTTATTGAAGTGATGATGCGTGAGAAGAATGTCCACATCGTGTTGTGGCATTAAATCAAGCACTTCTTGGGAGGCAACCCAACTATTAGTGGTTTTCAATAATGTGTGTATCACTTGTGTAGGATGGAAAGAAAATAGGCGACTTGTAGCATAACTCGGTGATCCACCTAAGTCACTAAGCGAAGCCCCAACAAGTTCGCCCCTTGGGAAGCTCAACTTTGTGGAAGTACTTTCATATTTGATGATGTACACCCCAAACTCGGCGATCTGTTGATGTTGTTTGGTGAACCTGACTCAATTCGTCCAATGGGCGGCACGACTTGGAGGTGTACTAACAACTTCAGTGATGAGCATAACAATTCAGTGATTCGCCTATTCCATTTGGCATTCAATCTTCAACTGGCCGAGTTGGGCAATGAGATCCCATGTGCTACATGCACGGTCGACAATACCCCTAGTTCGGTGATTCACTAACTTGGTCGACGATCTTGGGCCATTTATCGCCCTCTTAAGCAAATATGATCTCCTTTCATGCACCATGGTGTGAGTCAATCTAAGCTTATTTATTTCCTTTATTTGCATTGAGGGTACTGCATCTTTGTTTTGGTGGGGTGTGCGGAGCCTATGATGCCTACCATGTGCTAAGTAGTGTTAGTTTCACTTTTGTCTCTCTATCCTTTGCCCCATAAGTTTTGAAGTTTGTGAAATGCTTGAGTTTTCATTGACAATGTTCGAGAATCGATTATGTTTAATATCGATGTCTTGGATAGTATTCATGACGAGAATTGTGCTTAGTATTGGTATTGCAAGAAGAAATCAATATGGCTGCACTTTTGAATGATCTTTTTGAATCTTGTGTTGACTAGCTGCCTTTTTATGTTAGCCTTGCAATGAACATCACATGTAAGCTTTTGATCTTGTCGGGCTATGCTAAATAATGGTGTTTGAAGTGCCTTGTGTGGTGAAGTTTTACTTGAAATCCTGCTTGTTGAATCCTAGAATTTGCCTTGTTAGTCCAATTTTCTAGCTTTGGTGAATGCAAGAAATGATCTTGGACACATATTTTGAGAGAAAACCCAAATGTCCATACCTTTATGTAACTACCTTGTGAGGGTGTGCAACCATTTTGACTCCATTTGAGCCTAAACCGTTTGTTGACAACCTTGTTGTAACCTCTTGAGCTCAATTGCCCTTAACTTCTCACCCATAAATCTTTTTTGAAGCATTGGTTTGTTTGAATAGCCAACTTATGCCAAAAGCCTAAGTTGAGGGGGGGGGGGTATGGAAAGAAAGTAAAGTGGAAGAAAAAAGGAGACTCAACTTTGAAGTGTGTTACAAAAAGAAGGAACCCCTCCTTATAAAACAATAGAGAGAGATTGTGATAAACAAACATTTGAAAATTGAAATGAAAAAGAAAGTATGGTGAAACAAAAAAGGGTCTCCAATAAAATGATTGACAAGTCAAAGTTTGAGTTCCCAAGTGAAAAGAATGGAAAATTTGAGAAGAGGTGAAGATTATTGCAACAATACTTTGAAAAGGTACAGTCACTGAGCCAAATTGACCATACCTTAATCCTCAGCCCCATTACAAGCCTAAAAAATCCTTGAGATCTTGCATTAACTAGGTTGTGTAATGATTAGAAGAAATGGTCAAACCTATGTGATGAAGCTTGCATGTATTTCTATTTTGGAGAGTGAGAGTTGTATTGATTACTAACTTCTTTATTAGCTTTCTTTGTGAGAGAAATAAAGCTTCTTGATGTGAGGGCACTTGAATGCATTTGTTGAAACATGGTTTTTTATTAGAGAAGAAGCTACAGTGACCTTGAGCTTCATTTGATATCGGCTAGTCATCATTTAAAGTTTTCTGATCATGATTGAGTGTTGCATTTGATTGAGAGTAGTCTTGTAGTGGCAGAATGTTAGATCTCATTGAGAATTGTTGTAGAAACTCTTGTTGAACTAATGGTATTCTTGATTTAATTGAGGACAAGCAAATATTTAAGTTAGGAATGTTGATGAATAGTAAATTTACACTCATTGAGGCCTATTTAGTTCAACAATTAGTGTCCTCAATGCCAAATTATGTCTTATTATGACAATATTTTAATGATTTGTATCTACGAAGGCCAAAGGACAAGCGAGGATGAACACTTGAAAGGAAGACCAAAAATGTTAAAAATTAATGAAAACTCTGAAGTTGAAGCTCGCCAAAACGAAGAGGGTGAATCACTGAAATGGTTGATTCCGTCGAAGTTGATATTGTTCAATAAAAATGGGTCAAGCCAAGTCGGTAGGAAAAGAAGAATTCGTTGACTCACCGAACTAGAAAAGGAGAGTTGAGTGTCACCGATAATGTGAAGGACTTTGGAGCTAAAAATGAAGGTCGACAAGGTGATCAAGGTAGTTATTGGCGTTACGTCTAATGAGAAAACACAGACTTAGTCAAGTCCGTCGATTGAGGATAAAGAATACCTGAAATCCAAGACCAAAAAGGGTGAGCTAAAGGACCAAACGGTGATCCGCCGAATGTGTTAGGAGAACCCGACTAATTTCGCCGAACATGTAGTGAGACCATTCCAAATTTATTTTTGAGGAAACAATAAATAATAAACTAGAGAGAGAAAATGTAAATTTTATACATTCCAACTTATTAGACTTGAAGGGAAAGCTTGTCTCGATCCTCCTTAGTCTTTTATGGTTTTCATTAACATTATAATCAACATTTAGAAGGTTAAATTCAAAGTGAGTATTGAAGATTCATGTTCATTAACTGCAAATTAATGGCTGAATTAACTTCAGGTATAGTTTCTTTCCATTTTATCATCAGTGGCTAAAACCCTAAGGAGTCGTTTGGTAGAGTGTATAAGAATAATGTAAAATATAGTGTATTAGTAATGCTTGCATTAGTAACGCTTGTATTAGTTATGCTTGCATTAGTTATGATAAGATTTTTTTATGCAATGTTTGGTTTGGTGTACTAAAAGTTTACATAGTTTTTTTAGAAAAAATATTTGTTTACAAAAATACCCTCAACAAATATAATGGAAAGGATGTAAAAAAAGTTTTCGAAGGCAATTGTGTCTTTAATAATGTTAATGCATGCATTAGAACCCATTGCATTACTAATGCATAGAAATAGATGGTATTAGTAATACACTCTTCAATACACAATATAGTATATTACTAGTACAAACATTAGTTATGCATAGGTTAGAAAAGTGTACCAAACAAGTACTAATAATATATCAAGCTAATGCAAGCATTATTTTCTCCAATACACTCTTCCAAACGACCCCTAAAGGTCTAGAGGTGTGATTATGGGGTTGGTGTTGATGTATTTTAGTAGGTTTGGTGTCCTTATTTGTTTAATTGTTATTTAATCATGGATTTGAACTATTTAGCATGAAATTAATTGATGGGTTAAGGTGTCCAACTTAACCCTATGTTAGATCTTCGATTGATGCCCGAAAGGGATTAATAGAAGTGGTTTAATAGTTTGATACTACCAATGTGGGTTTGGTTTCTATATTTTCACTTGAAAAATAAATTGTAGAATTATCTACGTTGCTAAATCTGCTCGAAAGAGAGAATATTATTGTAAAGTAATGGGTTGATGTGTAAGTTGCATAAATGAGATCGAAATGAAATTTTATGTTATGATATTTGGAGATCGAAAGATGATTAGTATAAATAATGATGACCCAACTTATCCATGATTATTTAGTAGTTTTTGAGCAAGCACCTAAACCCCTTTTTGAAGTCAATGCTAACCCCCCCCCCCCACACTCCTAGATTGTTTCTTTAACTATATATCCCTGTTATTGTTAGTTTCGTGGTAATTGTCAACTCATAACTTTTCTTATTAAACTTGGTGGAGTTATTCCACCCCTTCTCTAATAGCTAGAAGGAATGAGTCACTTTTCTAATTTTCTAACTAAATTCTTTGCACTATACCAGTCCCTGTGAGATTCTTCCCTGACTCATAGTTAGGTTTTTATTGCTAACAACCACCTATTCTCTTACTTGCCTTGACGATAAATTGAGTGTTTGTAACACCTCGGATCTCAAAACGAAGAAAATCCTAGATTTCAGAAAATCTGGTGCCAGTACCAATGGAACCACCCACGGATCCTAGGTGGGACCACAGACCGTAAGTGGGTTTCGTCGTTAAGGCCTAAATCTTTATAGTCTCTGATCCCACCCACGGTCGACCAGTACGGTCCGTGGTTAGAACTACGGACCGTAGGTGAGGGTCAGCAGCCAATCGAAGGGAATTGGTTGTTGGGTCAACTTCAAATGGTCATAACCCTTGCCACAAAATGAATTAGGTGCCCCATGACCTACCAAATGATAGATAATTGAATCCTCTTTCCAACGCCACCGAGTTTGCTAAAATCTCATCTCCGAGTAAAAATTTATCCTCATTTAGTGAAGCCTGTCAGACAGACTTGACCGACGATCCCACCTATGGTTGGTAGATCGACCTACGGCCAGTAGGTCCTTCCGTGGGTGGCCTTCGACAGTTTTTAAGTTAGGATCATTTAGGTCTTTTTTTCCATGCGTTGGCCACTTAAACTTCATCGTGTTATGCCTAAACTACGTCGTTTTACTCAATCTAAGCATAATTACTTAGTCAGCCTTACCCAGAACCCTCATTCACCTAAAATCATCCAAACTTGGAGCAAAAAGAAGAGGAAAAGTCGACCAAAACTCCCAAGAACAAGCAACAGTGTTCTTTAGCCCTGAAATCGAAGGATTTCTCCACAGATTTCGTCACCAAGTATGTGGGATTTCATTGGTGGATTCCTTTCATCCACTAGGTCTCTAGAATTGAGTCAAATTCTTGATTCCCTATATCATGTTTAGACCTAGGGTTTCTAGAACTTTAGATAATTGTTGCGATTTAGTTGTTAGAGTATTCCTAATTAGATTATCATGTTGTTGTAACATTGTTGCTTAGTTCCTTGCATGAAACTCAAAACCCTAGTTGTGTAGAGTCTTTTTGTTCATGAATTACACCTGCTAGGTCAGTTAAACATATATACATGCTTCAGTTTTCGAATGTCACATTATCAGTATATATTTGTTACATTCTCAGACTTGCATGTCAGAACATTAGGCTATCTAGTATTTCGGGTTTGTTGTGTCATACACATCCCGTTGGGAGTCGGATTAGACCGAGTTGGACTAGAGTTCAGCGTACCCTCATAGTCCCAGAACTACGTGCCTCCGTAGGTTTATCAGTCCCCTCTGTTAGGTATCAGCTTTAGTGATCACGTCATTCATGCTTTTATACCTCTGGCAAGGTATATTGGGTCTTATCGATAAGGTACATACATCGAATAGTCATGTCTTTATACCCCTGGCAAGGTATATACGGTCCTCTTGATGGGGCTTGTACATCGGACTCCACGTTTAGCTCACGTGGTTTTATGTCGATTAATAGTAGCTCCCACAGTCATAATTTAGTGCTTTTGACCAGGTCTTCAGTTATAATTCAGCATTCAGTCTCAGTATGTCATGTTCAGGATTAGTACTTGGTCATTACATTTAGCTCAGCCTTCAGTATATTTCAGCATTTACATTCAGTTCATATTATGTTATTGCTCAGTATGCTTTGTTCAATTATGTATTTTATTCAGCTATACTCTATATCGTGCATGCTCAGTAAATTCCAAGTACTGACGCATACTCTGCGCTACATCCTTTCATGATGTAGGTTCAAGTACTCAGCATTCAGATTATGCATAGATCGGTTCCCGATCTTCAGTTCAACAACTTCAGTGGTGAGTCCTCATACTTCGAGGACAATAGACATGTTTCAGATTTAGTCTTTTATTTCAGTTTTCAGTGGGGCATGTCCCAACAATTTTAGTCAGTTAGAAGCTTTTTCAAACATAGTACTAGATTCAGTTTTACTTTTGAGTTTGATCCTCCAGTTGTTATTAAACTCATAGTCTTTTATATATTCAGATCATTATTGGGTATTCCCCACTTTTAGTTATCACTGTTTAAGCTTCCACATAGTATAGTTAATCAGTAATCTTTTAGTATGCTTATGATATGCCAACTCAGGTTTAACTTGGGGTCACTCGTGATGCTAGATCCCGTGTTTACGTCCAGGGGGTAGCCTAGCTCAGGGCGTGACAGTGTTATCATTGCATTATAAATTTTTATCTTCTCTTTTTATACTTCTTTAAAAATCATAGTATTTTTGTTTATTTAACTTCAATAAAGAACTTTTATTAAAAACATAAATTTCGCCTAAAATAGAAAAATAAAAAAATATTGATTGAGTAAATAAGTTACTGTTGTCCTATAATGTGACAGATGAACAACTTTTCTAAAAAAATTAGTTTTAACAAAATTTATAATGTAATAACCTTATAAACATATTTCGTTGCAAGTAATGCAAAAATAATTAATAAAAATAAAGATATATTTCATAATAGTTTCTAAAAATGAAAGGTTAATAGTAGTAGACAATGGAAAAACCTCATGGTAGAATGGAATGTTTGTAGAAAAGGTTAATAGTAGTAGACAACGGAAAACCCTCATGGTAGGATTGAATGTCTTGCACAACTAATGGCTACCTAATAATAAAACAATGAGAGAACTACTACATAGCTCGCTCCACATAAATGAGAGAGACCTCAAAACTGGAACTTTTCTGTCCAAGTATGTCCAGGACGAAAGAGGACCTATATCTTTCGAGTTAACTAAAGAGCTAAAAAAAGCCTCCTACAATGTACCTATACAAACAGATCACTAAAGGACAAAGCCACTTGGAGGCCTAGCCATAAGGGCGTCCTAACAAAAAGCTTTGTATCTCATTTTCTAATACAAAAAATGTTGAAACCCCTCAATTAGAGGTGTCAAAATTGAGCTCAATTGTAGGTAACCCCCCCAACCTGTCCATAATTTTAAGGGTTGGACTCAAGATAATTTGAATTGGGTTCACTCTCAACTCATTCAAGTCCTAACCCATTTTAAGAGAATACTCAATTGAGCGCAATTTAATCTCCAATTTCAACTCGTTTTAAGACTCTTTATTTGCATTGATGTAATGTATATTCCTATATTAAAGGTATGAATTACTATCTATTTTATATCTTTTAGGATTTAACTATCCATTTGTAACTTCTTTTTTAAATTTTCCTTAGTTGAAATTCAAATTGTGGTTATAAAACTTAAATAATAATATATTAAAATTATTGAGATTAAGCGGGTCAAATTGAGCGGGTCAAGACCCAACCCGTTTTTAAGCCCATTGGAGCCCAACCCATTTGAGCTTAAAGTAAACTTGGGTGGATCAGGATCCAACTCAATTTCTATTTCAACCCATTTTAATATATCTAATTTCAACCCAACCCACCCATTTGAGACCCCTACCCTCAACCAATAAATGAATTTACATGTATTTGGTCACTAAAATGCCCAAATAAAGTAAAATACCTCATTTGACAGTGCCAGCATAATAGAATCCCCACACAGGACTATCTAAGCAACTTAGGAATAAAAATCAGTCAGCTATGCCATATATTCAACAGTCCGAAACGATCACCCACATATTCCTAGAATGTGAGACCGTTAGGTAAATGTGGCTAGACTTGGGAGTTATATATACAATAAATCAGATTATACATAATGGAGGGGGCGATTGGCTAGTTAGACTCAAATACCTAAGTTTTCCCCTCTGGGAAACATCATTAAATTGGCAGGAAGCATACCCTTTCTTCATACGGAACATTTGGAGGACAAGAAATGAGAACCACCATAATAATATAAGTACAAAAATAAGCATTACAAAGACCATAACTCACTCCAGAGAATATCTTTCACTAACTAGAAGATTACCTATAAATATTTAGCATGTAATGACTAGAAGACATCAAAGAGGAAGATGTGCTAGCAAAGCATGCCTGTGCTCTTCAAAGTTACAAAACCTAGTTTAGTGAAAGAGACCTTCCCACGGATGCTCTTGGCCCCTTGAAAATGATTTTTTTGATGTTCAGCCTAGATAAAAACTCGAAACTTCAAGGTTTTCGGCTTGATGTCCCCCTTCATATTTGTATTTCTCTTTCGATTATTCTACATATGGGAGGGATCATGTCAAACCCCCCGTACCACCTAAGAAGATACCTTGGGTGGTTGGATAATAATAATAATAATATAATAATAATAATAAAAAAAGACTAGTTTATCGATAAACAAAGCAATTTAATTTGGATGTTCTAATAAACCCATAAATGGTTTAATCATAGGTCAAAACATGACTTTAGCAATAATGTCAAAACACTCACCCTAAAACAAAATAGTTTGCAACAAGTCTTGATCAGTACCATATGTGATATGACCATGGTACTTTATTTAGACTTCACAGGAAGAACAGTTTCTTCTTCTTCTTTGTTTTTTTTTTTGAAAATATTGGACTACTCAGGTATATTTACCCTGAAAGAGCATCTTCATTCTTGAGTAGTTAATATTTTCCTCCATTTCCTACAGGAACTGAATCATAATGGGACGACGGATTTCATCATCATCATGTTCTTCATTAGGATCATCCACGTTCATCATATCTTCCAGCCAGATTTGGGACGAAGAAGACTGATCCCCATAAGTTGAGTTACTAATTGCCAGAGAAAGCTCAAGATTAGTACCTGCAGCCTGATCAATAATTGGTTGTGGCGCTGGTACATATCTTGTTGCCAGAGAAAGCTCAAGATTGATACCAGCTGCAGCCTGCTCATTTGGTCCATTTCTTAATGCCAGAGTAAGCTCGAGGTTAGGTTCATCCTCGACGTGCATTGGTCCTCCATTTGTAGATTCAATAGGCCTAGTAACATATATATGGTACATTAAATAACTAATTAGCAAAATAATACACTCTACTCTACTGGAAAAAGTTAAACAAACTCAAAAATAGAAGAAGCATTACTATAGTTGAAAGGGTTTGTTTTGGTAGAAAACATGAACTTTATTCAATGTTATGCATCATTATAATAAATGGAGCATTCACAACAACGTTCGAAACAGGCTACTGATATTGGAGATTTATGGATGGAAAGGAAGAAGTACTATGAGAGAATTTGGGCAACCATTATTTTTGCAACATTCTGTAGCTAGGCATTGTGGTGCACAACCATCAATACAAAGACCTTTGGAGGGAAGTTCATAACTGATTCATCCTTTACTACATTAATTTAACTCAAATTAGTTTTTTAAGTAACTTGACATAGCATAATTTGTTTTTCATGACTGGTGTAAAGCAGTTAAACTCTAGTTGTATTTACAACAGCAATAAATCGAGTGAAATCCCACAAAGTGGGATCTCAGGAGGTAGGTTATATACGCAGACCTTACCATTACCTTTCCGAGGTAGAGATTTTATATCTGAAAAACCCTTGGCTCAAGCAAATCAAAGAAGTGGTTAAAGGAAAAAAAAAGGAGAGCTAATAGCAAAGCAGTAACAATAAAAACAACTTTTAGCGGCAATAATTGTGCATATTAATAAAGAGTGTTAAATTCTTTACCGACATTAGCTAACTGTCATTAGATTAGATGTTGCTATAGGATTTACCGGCATTTACAAAGAGTGCTAAGATATAATTTTGACAAGTAATTGCCTCTAAAAAAGCATATTTAATAGCAATTAAGCTATTATCGTTAATTAATTGTATCATTAAAGATCATTTTTTTGTAGAGGCGGAGCATATATGCAAGAAACCTTAACAAAAATAACAAGGTGAGGTCACCTACACACAGTAAACCACAGATAAAATCAAATACCTATAGCCAAGGACTACATAAATATGCTAATACTAAGACTGACATAAAGATCTGTACTTCCACCTAACCAAATACATGAATAGGCTAGTAATAAGGCAACTCTTCAACTATGTACTAACCTTTTAACCTTATTTGCGACTTCCATACTTTCTATCTAAGGTCATGTCCTCAGTAAACTGAAGATGTGTCATATCCTGCCTGACCACCTCTGCTCAATACTTCTTTGGCCTACATGTCTCTCTCATCGACCCTACTGTGTCCAAAAGTTATTCTAAAATGGGTAGATGGTGATTCCAATATTAGGGGTAACATGTAAACTGGAATCTTATTATGGGATAACATAGAAAGTTATATGTAATAAACTATTTGCTTGAGTTATTTCTATTCTGAGAAAATTAATAGTATGCCAATAGAAGAATAAAACTCAATAGATATGTAATAGTTGGTTAGCTATCATAATAATTTCAGTTTTTAAAAAAAATTATAAGATACTATTCAATCACATGACAATTATTTAACCTTGAACGTGTATGAAGAAAATATGAGCACTTCAAATCAAATGAGAAAAATAAGTCATAGATTATGATTGTTAGTTTACCATATAGTCTCAGGAATATTAGCTTCCACTTCAACGGCTGGACCGAAGTTCCCCTCCACTATTGGTTCAGGCTGTAAACAAATTTTCAAAGGATAAAAATAATTTAGAAGTAAATGTTTATGAGTGAATTGCAAAAAGCATTATTTACGAGATAAATAGGTAAATATAAAAAAGAAATTAAGAAGTAAATAAATATACGAAACAATGCTAAGTACATAACATACATGCATGATTTATAGCACCCTGATCTCTATTTTTTCATTCTTTAATAATTATAAAAGTTAATTATGAGAAGTTCATATATAGGTGAACTCATATATAGATTGCAAACTATGTTAGGGTATCCTTTCTTAGAATGTCTATTTAATTTTTTCCCGAATAAGAAATCATATTGTGCAAATTATATATATACATTTCCGCTACAATATCTCTTCCTCCTCCTCGTCCTCCTCAAATTTTCTAATATGTACTATAGAAAACTAAAACTCATTGTTTGTCTGGGATTATTTTAGATTGGTTTGATTGAAGAAACTTTAAGAACAATACAATTGTTAATTTTTATTTAGCTTGTTTTTAAAAGAAAGCAAAGTGAGTATTAATTATTAATGGTTTGAGTTGAATATATCAAATGAAAAATGTTGGACTGACATTATAATAGTGGTTATCAACTTTTGTTCCATATAGTTTGTAATTTTTAATTTATATTGAATCAAAATGTGTTGTTAAATTTCTACACAATAGCTTATGATGATCGTCAGAATTTCTAGCTAAACTCTAATAAATCGCAAGGATTTTTAGTCATAGTAAATAAAAAATTCTTGCAGTCAGTCATCATTATAACTTTTGTGACTACTATCCTTGTGAATTAGGATTTTTGTCACAAAAACCCAAGGGTTACAATAATAAAAAATAGGAGCATCTAATGGAGTAGCAATTGAGATTCTATAATAAATGACTTTGCCTATTTAATACCACTTCTAGCAAAACAATTTTATTTTCTTAACAAGCTCAAATTTAAATAGAGGCATCAAAATATTCTATATTTTCAAATCACCCAAGTGTGATATTGTTGCCTTTGGGCCAACTTGACATTGTTTTCTCCAAGGACCTCACGCAGTTAAGAGCATCCTACATTTTATATGTAGTATTATTTTTATATTCAATTGTTAGTTTAGAACTTTGTTTTCACTCTCAATCCTCTCCCCCTCAATCTATTTAGTTTCTATGTCCCATCACAAGCTAGGTTCCACATGACTCACAAAATACAAGCTTCTTTGGAGATTATTTTTGTGCGAACATTATCTCAGTATTTGTAGCCACTGAATTATGTTGGCTTATATTTGTATATGCATCTTTATGAATATAAAGATAATAAATCTACTCACAAATAATTCATCTTGTTGAATAATTGACTATGATTCTAATTGTTTGCTAAACTAACACAAATATACTTTTAATATGGTATAATATTACTTGCTTTGAATCAAGTCATCATAATTTTTCCTAAAAATCTCACTACATTAGAAACTCTGTACACCTCATATGTAACCATTTTTAACCTACAAATATGAGACTTATTTCACACAACCAACATACCTAATGTACATTCCTACCATACTAGAATTCTTTGGAACTACTATATATTCTTCAAATTAATTAAGTCTAACTTTTAAGGTTACATACCATCGACTCGAAACTAATATTCTTTGTTAACCATCCAATTGAAATAGTCTAGTTTTGTAACGTGAAAATGCATCACATCACTAATTAGTACATGGTTCACATTTTAGAAAGTGTTTTCCCCCTTTTTGCACCCTCCTCCGACTCCTTATAGAAGTTCTAAGATAATAAATACATAAAATATAATTAATCTGTATCATTTCATAAAATAATTTCAGTAAATAAAAATGAGAGGCGTTTATTCGAATTATCAAACTAAATAAGGAACTCTAAAAAGCATCTACCAATTATTATAGTACATACTATGTATTACCACCCGGTCTCTAAATAATACTAGAAAGAATAGTACTAGCAGTAAGTTGTCATTATTCTATACTGATGCATATTAATCTATATAAATGTATTATCTCTTTTTCTATCAAAATAAAAATAAAAATATAAACTAAACAAGATTATTCAAGTAACATATAAAGGGTGTGAGTGATAAATATTAAATAATCTTTTAAATTACCAGCATTGTTTCATCTTCCTCCTCATAGTATTGTGCATATGATTGCTCGCCTTCTAGAAATAACCAATTTCCATCTTCTATATCTCGGCAATTGGGGCAACGCATTAAGCCCCCTACATTGAATTCTGACCCTATACAATCTGCACTAAAAATAAATATAATTAAATATACGCACACATACAAATACAATTTCAAATGGAGCAATTTACCAAAAGAGTTTTACTCTCATAGAAAAATTAGAGTAGAAAAAAGACGATAACACCTTATAGGTTAACGAAATAAACATAGATAAATGATAAAAAAGTTATTGAATTTCTTGAGTTGTGGGCTAAAATGCGAAAAATCTACATAACCATGAATATAAGGGGTGTGGGTCGATATTTAATTTTATATAAAAAGACATCTTGCTACAGTAATTATGGTTTAAGTATATTAATACAAGTCTTTCAATTTAATCTTTTGTTGTTTCTTTTTTCGTTCTCTTCCTATCACCCTACATGGAGAGGGAGGGGGGAGGGAGGACAAGGAGATCCATCCCAATCATAAAAAAATTGATTCATATAGATTATTGGTTATACTAAATCTAAGCATTTGTTTCAAAAAATTCTGAAAGTATTTGTTTGAAACACATTCTTATAAATATTTTCAGATCAAAACTTCTTAAATTAATTTCAGATTAATTATACTTTTTTCTTCTCTAAAAGAATTTCAAAAGTTACTCCTAGAAAATATTCTTCTGAATCCGAAAAGGGTTAAATGGAGAAGAAAGAGAAAGAGATTTAATAAGTTCACTTTAACAAAAAATAATGGGTGAGGAAATACCCAAAATATGTCAGAAGACTTGAATTGAAATCTAAATAAAGTTCTTGTGAATATGATGAACAAGTTTTATAAATACAGGTCAAAAAAAGTAGATCTAGTAATGAATTAATACACAAATGGAACATAACAATTCATAATTTAGCTACTCAACATAGCTAAAAATTAATATTGAAGTTTCATACCTAAGTGGAAAAGGTGTCCACACTTCAACTTAGCAATGGACCTGCTATTATTGTTGGTAACAATCTCCAAGCAAATGGAGCAATTCGCGGCATTCATGTTGTTGATAGGAAATGAATATTTAGATTAAAATATTGGAGATGAAAGATATTTTTTTATTATAGATTCAATTTCATGAGCTTGATGGATATCAACCCTGAACAAACAAATTCTTGGAGAAAAGTAGTAAAAAACTAATTAATTAAGACTGAGGTGAGATACATAAGTACATATATATTTATAGGGGCAAATCAAAGCGCTTATATGAAAATAATATTAGTAACAACCTTTTGTAAACTGTAAATTTGAAATTTGGATGAACAAATTGAAAAACTATTTGAGGGGTTTTAGTAAAAAAAATGTTGCATATATAAAATCACTTATAGCATAAAAATTGTTATATTATATATTGTGGTAATTTAAATGTGTTATAATTTCATTATGATCTGGGCTGTAACTAAACTCATATAAGACAAGCTATAGATAATATAATATTAATTGACTTTTGTTGAATTTAGTGTTAGATTTTTTTTTTCAAGATTTTTTTTTTCAAGTATCTTTATGAATATTGATATTTCATAAACTTGATAAAAAATTTGTATTACAAAAAAGAGTTTATGTGTGAAAGCTCTTGAATGGTGAATACAAATTAATTTTCTTGATTGAAGTTGTTTATATATATTATTTACTTCTCGCAATTTTGATAAATCATAATTTGCATTGCAATATTAGTCATTAACTTCTGAGACTTAGAAAATTTAATTGAAAATTACTTCATCTGTTTCAATTAATGTGAAGTGGTATGATTAGTCAAAGAATTTAAAATTAAATGAAGATTGTAATTAATGTAGTCAAAATGATAGCAATTAGTAGTTAACGATCGTAGCACTACATGCCATTGACAAATAATTACTTGTTTATTGAAACTTCTTTTATCCGAAAATCATAAGAAAATAAATTATAAATTTTTAATCCATACCCCCCCCCTCCCCTATATAAGTTAATCTTTCACCCAACAACGACAATAAATAATAAAGCGGAAAAAGTAAAGTAATAGAGTAATAAGTCTTATATCAAGCATTCACAAAAAACATATATCAAGTGTGAAAGATATTAAAAATGCATAAAATATTGTGTCACCGGTGTAAAAACATCTAAAACAAATTATAACTGTTCAACACAACAAAACTGTTTGATATCTAAAAGACTAGTAAATAAGATAAAAGAAGCTAGGCTCTTGCTCCGAAAATAAGTAGAAAGCTTTAAACTGGACACGGTTTTAGACTAACTAGATTAGTTGGGTATTCTAGTGTTAGGGTCTGCATAAAAAAGATGCACCAGGAGTAGTATGAGAAAAAAAAATGCTTACTCAATAAGTTTCAAAGGTCGATTGTAACAATCAAAATCTGGATAGACAAAACTGGCACCCGAAACCTTGTAAGGTCGAGCATACCAAACATAGAGTGTATCTCCTGATGTATGTCTTAGGACAATGAGGCCTTCAAATATATCAATCTACCAAGATAATAGCCTAAAAACAGGTGTTTATAAACTCAAGTCCAATAAGGAAGAGCTTAAAGATACTCATTAATTACAAGGCAAAAAAGGATGTCGTTGTCACGCCCCGAGCCTACACCCTGGACGCGACTGGCACTCGAGAACCATTGATGGCCCCAAGCGAACCCTTGGCCTGGTTCAACTCTTAGCGGAAGACTTACTTATAAATAAAATGAACTTAAAAGATAAATTTTAATCAACTATTTCAAAAGATAACTCAGAATGTTTTAGAAATAAACATTCAACTAGCCAAGGAGGCAACTCAAGTCTTAACATGAACAACTGAAAATGAAAACACTCATGAACTAGTGTCTATCTAACTATGAAACCTCTAATAACTGAGATGGACGTCGGGACAGGACCCACAATATCCTAATAACAAAACGAAATGACTGAAAGTAAACAAGGGATCCTCCGAAAGCAAGGAGACTCACCAACAACTCTAAAGCTCAACTAGATCAATGAGGCGTTGTATGTTGATCCTGGTTTCATGTATCTTCATCATAAAAATGCAGGCCAAATGACGTTGGTACATGGAATGTATGAGCATGTGAGGGGAAATCTAAATAAGACATAAGCTTGAACTTGAATATGAAAGAAACACTTACCTCATCTCAACTCAACTTAGGGATACTCAACTCAATGCAGTATAGAAACAACAATAAAGATGCAGTTTATATAAAGCATTTAAAACAGTAAATAACAACTCAATGTATTTAAAAATCCAATGTACTCAGTTCGTATAGCTTGGAGTCACTTGTCATCCTAGGTCCCGTGTCCGCGTCTCGGAGGTGGCTCGGGTGTGCTAAACTTGGTATCAGTGCACTAGATTTAAGTGTCCTAGGATATCTGAAAAGCCGCACTAGGTAGAGTCATTTTCATGGGTGTGTAGTGCGCACCACATCTAATGAGAGGGATGCTACAAAGTGTATTAGGAAAATCTTCATTTTCTTCTTACTCTTATCGTGCGTAAGGTATGATCTAATTCCTTTCTAACTCGACGTTCTACATTTCAGATCATGCCTCCTTGTAGAGCTGACACTAGGAATGCGAATGCCAGGAATGCAGAGTTCCAGAACACCATTCAGATGTTGGCTCAGAGTGTGGCCAACCAGAACAATCAGCGGGCTCCAGTTCCGGCAAATGCTAATGTTGGGTCAGCTGCAGCCAGAGTGCGAGATTTGGTTAGGATGAATCCACCAGAGTTCTTAGGATCACAGATTAACGAGGATCCCCATAACTTCATTGATGAGGTCAAGAAGATCTTTGAAGTGATGCAGGTAACTGGGAATGATCGAGTTGAGTTAGCATCTTACCAACTTAAGGATGTAGCTCATATCTGGTATACTTAGTGGAAGGAGAATAGGGGTACAGATGCAACTCCTATCACTTGGGATTGCTTTAGTGAGACCTTTCTGGAAGGGTTTTTCCCAAGAGAGCTAAGGGAGGCAAAAGCTTAGGAATTTATGAACTTAAGAAAAGGTAGCATGATAGTCGAAGTGTATGGGATCAAGTTTACCCAACTCTCCAGGTATTCTCCTTACATGGTTGCTGATTCCAAGGCTCATATGAATAAGTTTCTATATGGAGTGTTAGACTTGGTAAATACTGAGTGTAGAAATGCTATGTTGCTGGAAAATATGAGCATCTCTAGGCTCATGACTCATGCTCAGAAGGTTAAGGGTGATAAGCTTAGAGAACATGATAAGGAGAACAAGAAGGCTAGGACGAGAAACTATGAGTATTCTCAACAGAAGTCAGGTGGTGGAAATCGCTCGTAGGGTCAGCAAAAATTTTCATCTCCAGCACTTTCATCAGCTAGTGTTCCATCTTCCAAGTTGAGACAAGATCAGAAAGGTAGGGCATGAGGCTCTAAGTCTCAGGGAGTGTTACAGGTACCAAAACTTACCCAACTTGCCCTAAGTATGGTAAGAACCATTCGGGTGAGTGCTTTGCAGGAAAGGAATGATGCTTTAGGTGCGGTCAGTCTGGTCACAAGTTGAGGGATTGTCCTTCTAAACACGGTCAAGGAGACAATGCTAATCGAGCCCAGTCTACAACTTCAGCAGCGCCAGCAAGTCACCCAACTCAGCAGGGTAACTCATCTGGTACAGGTGGTGGATAGCGCCAAAACAGGCTCTATGCTATTCAGGCTCGCCAGGATCAGGAAGATTCTCCTGATGTAGTCACTGGTACGTTATGAGTCTTTGATCTCGATGTTTATGCTTTGTTAGATCCAGGGGTTACTCTTTCCTTTATAACTCCTTATATAGCAGTTAAATTTGATGTTAGTCCAGAAAATCTCTCACAACCCTTCTCAGTCTCTACTCCAGTCGGTGACCCAGTTATAGCTAGACGGGTATACATAAATTGCCCTGTTACAGCTCTCAAAAAGTCATCTGAGCAGATCTTGTAGAGTTAGAAATGGTAGACTTCGATGTCATTCTAGGCATGGATTGGTTACATTCCTATTATGCCTCAGTCGATTGTAGAACTAGGATTGTTAGTTTTCAGTTTCCATACGAACCAATCTTAGAATGGAAAGGTAGTAGCTTAGCACCTATGGGTCGATTCATTTCTTACCTTTAGGCCAGAAAGATGATCTCTAAGGGTTATTTCTATCATCTAGTTCGGGTTAAGGATTCAAGCTCTGAAACCCTAACTCATGAGTCAGTTCCAGTGGTTAATGAGTTTTTAAAAGTGTTTCCAGATCTTCCTGGAGTTCCTCCCGAAAGGGAAATCGACTTTGGAATTGATCTTTTTCTAGATACCCAGCCTATCTCTATTCCTCCTTACATGATGGCTCCAGCTAAGCTTAAGGAATTGAAAGAGCAGTTGAAATACCTCCTAGATAAAGGCTTCATCAGACCTAGTATTTCGCCATGGGGTGCACCGGTGTTGTTCGTGATGAAGAAAGATGGTTCTCTCAGAATGTGCATTGACTATAGGCAGTTGAACAAGGTCACAATCAAGAATAAGTATCACATCCCCAGGATTGATGACTTGTTTGACCAACTTCAAGGTGCTAGTCATTTCTCAAAGATAGACATCAAATCGGGTTATCATTAGATCAAGGTCAAAGATAGTGACATTCCGAAGACAGCCTTCAGAACTCAGTATGGTCATTATTAATTTGTAGGTATGTCATTTGGACTAACCAATGCTCCTGCAACTTTCATGGACTTGATGAACAGAGTGTTCAAGCAGTATTTGGACTTGTTCGTTATCGTCTTTATTGATTATATACTCATTTACTCTAGGAATGAGGAAGAATATACGAGTCATTTGAGAGTTGTTTGCAAACTCTCAAAGATCGCCAGTTAGCCAAATTTAACAAGTGCAAGTTTTGGTTACAATCAGTTGCTTTCCTTGGGCATATAGTATACAACGAAGGGATTCAGGTGGATTCTCAAAAAATAGAAGCAGTGAAACAATGGCCCAGACCTACCTCTCCTGCAGATATCAGAAGTTTCTTGGGTCTAGTAGGTTATTGCAGAAGGTTCGTGGAAGGATTTTCATCTATATCCTCACCATTGACTAGGTTGACTCAGAAGATGGTCAAGTTTCGGTGGTCAGATGATTGTGAGAAAAGCTTCGCATAATTGAAAACTAGGTTGACTACAGCTCATGTTTTGACTCTACTAGAGGGTTCAGATGGTTATGTGATTTATTGTGATGCATCCAGAGTCGGCCTATGCTATGTTAATTCAGTGAGGTAAGGTTATAGCCTATGCTTCTAGACAGATTAAGGTGCATGAGAAGAATTATCCGACTCATGACCTCGAGCTTGCAGTAGTGGTGTTTGCACTCAAGATTTGGAGACACTACTTGTATGGTGTTCATCTAGATGTGTTCACAGACCATTAGAGCCTCCAGTATGTGTTCACCCAAAAAGAGTTGAATATTTGCCAGAAAGATGGCTTGAGTTCCTCAAGGATTATGACATGAGTGTGCATTACCATCTGGGTAAGGCAAATGTAGTAGCAGATGCCCATAGCAGACTATCTATGGGTAGTGTAGCCTATGTTGAGGAAGAAAGAAAAGAGCTAGCAAAGGATGTTCACAGGCTTGCTCGTTTAGGAGTTCATCTTATGAGCATATTAAATGGTGGTGTGATAGTTCAAAATGGATCAGAATCTTCATTGGTAGTGGATGTTAAGGAAAAGTAAGACAGTGATTGGATATTGCTTGAACTCAAGGGTGCAGTCCATCAACAGAGGGTAGAGGTATTCTCCCAAGGAGGAGATGGTGTGCTTCGCTATCATGGTCGATTATGTGTTCCTAATGTGGGCGAGTTGAGACAACAGATTCTTGCAGAAGCCCGTAACTCCAGGTATTCTATTCATCTAGGTGCCACTAAGATCTACCGTGATTTGTGGGAAGTCTTTTGGTGGAATGGCATAAAGAGGGATATAGCACACTTTGTGGCTAAGTGCCCCAATTGTCAGCAAGTGAAGGTAGAACATCAGAAACCAGGGGGTATGACTCAAGAGATCGACATTCCTACTTGGAAGTGGGAAGTGATCAACATAGATTTCATTACGGGATTACCTCGTACTCGCAGACAACATGACTCCATTTGTGTGATAGTTGATAGAGTTACTAAGTCTTCTCGCTTTTTGGCGGTCAAGACTACAGATTCGGTGAAGGACTACGCCAAGCTTTACATTAATGAGATAGTCAGGTTGCATGGGGTTCCTTTTTCTATTATCTCAGATAGAGGTCCTCAGTTTACCTCTCATTTCTAAAAGTCATTTCAGAAAGGTCTTGGTACTCAGGTTAATCTTAGCACAACATTTCATCCACAGATGGATGGTCAGGTAAAGCGTACCATTCAAACCTTAGAGGACATGTTGAGAGATTGTGTGATCGACTACAAGGGTAGTTGGGATGATCACCTTCCCCTTATAGAGTTCGCCTACAATAATAACTATCATTCCAACATTCAAATGGCCCCTTATGAGGCATTGTATGGGCGTAGATGTAGATCTCATGTTGGTTGGTTTGAAGTAGGTGAAGCAGCCTTGATAGGGCTAGATTCAATTCTTGATGTTATGGAGAAAGTGTAACTCATTAGAGATAGACTTAAGACAGGCCAGAGTCGCCAGAAGTCTTATGCAGATGTAAAGAGAAGGGAACTAGAGTTCTAAGTGGATGATTGGGTCTTCTTGAAGGTGTCACCTATGAAGGGGGTGATGAGATTTGGAAAGAAAGGGAAGCTCAGTCCTAGATATGTAGGCCCTTACCGAATCTTGAAAAGGATTGGTAAAGTGGCTTATGAGTTAGAGTTGCCAGCAGATCTAGCAGCAGTGCATCCAGTCTTCCACGTTTCACTATTGAAGAAGTGTGTGGGTGATCCAGCATCTGTAGTGCCATTAGAGAGTGTGGTTGTAAACGATAGTCTTTCTTATGAGGATGTACCAATTGAGATTCTTGATCGTTGGGTTAGAAGGTTGAGAAACAAAGAAGTTGCTTCAGTCAAGGTTTTGTGGAGGAGTCAGTCCGTAGAGAGAGCTACTTGGGAAGCAGAAGCAGCCATGAAGTCCAAGTATCCTCACCTCTTTCCTTCCGATTCCACTCCAGCTTGAGGTAATAGTTCCTCTTCAGTTTTTCAGTCATTCATGCGTAAAATTAGTCTTAGTATCATGTTCCTTCAGTCTGTACTTGCATTTTCAGCGTATTTACATGTTTTTGGAACTTAGTTCAGTCAGAAATCAGTTTCTAGTGTATAGTGGTAGGGTTACAGCTCATCCCCTCCATTTCAGCTAGTTTAGTCGTCATTCGAGAATGAATGATCCTAAGGGGGAGATATTGTAACACCTCGAAAACCAGACCTAGAAAAAAAGATTGCAGAAACTTACCTGAAGCAGTGAACCATGGCAGGGTTCACGGTCCGTTGACCTGCCTGTGGTTATGACTTGGATCCCTCCAGACCTAGACATCAGACCACGGGACCCTTCACGGACCGTGGTCTTGATGACAGACTGTGGTGGTGTCCGTATAGTCGAGGCAGTAGTCCCCTTAGCCAGCCCCTTAGACCTCCACACTTAAGTAAAGACCATGAGGGCCTTCACGGTCCGTGGTCCCTCACACGGGTCGTGGGGTGGTCTGTGAAGGCTATCCAGTAGGCCCCCAGACCTCAGCCCAAGTGAGGACCACGGGGACCTTCACGGTCCGTGGTCCTCTACACGGGTCGTGGTAGGGGCTCATGGATCAGACCCCTGAACCCCCAACTCCTGGACCCCAGACCACGACCATCTTAACGGTCCATGGTCCCTTTCACGATCCGTGGAAGTGGTCGTGGTCAACCCCGTGTGCAATTTAAGTCTGGGGTCTTTTGGTCTTTTCCTATTTTATTGGACCCCTAAACTACGTCGTTTTAACCCTAAAGTACGTGGTTTTGATTAGTTTTAGCCTAGAAACATAACTAGAACTTACCTAAGTAAGATCTCTCATTAATAACTTAGAAAAGTATAGCGTAAAGAGAAGAAAAGGTTGAGCAACCCTAGTTCAAGGACACAACAAGATTTCATCAATTCCAGCCTCGAAATCGAAAGATTTCTTCGTGGAATTCATCACCAGGTATGTGGGATTTCACTAGTGGGTTCCTTTCGCCCATTCGGTCCCTAGATTTCAATCAGATTCTTGATTCTCTAGTATCAACTAGCCCTAGGGTTTCTAGAACTTCAGCAGATTATCATGAATTAGTTATTTACATGTTCCAAATCAGATTATCGTGTTATTACTTTGTTTCTTGTATGAATTCCAGAACCCTAGCTATGTATTTCTTTAGTTACCGAATTACACATGCTAGGTCAGATATTTACAGTATTTCAGATATATATGCCTCAGTCTTGAATGTGTCATTGTCGGTATATTAATGCGCATTCTCAGTTTGCATGTCAATTTTGAGCTATCTAGTACATTACAAAAATTTCAGTCATAATGTGTTAATCATTTAATCTATTGAGAGTAGCATTATACCGAGTTGGACTAGGGTCAGTCACCCTTATAGTCTCAGCACTACGAGCCACGTAGGTTGTAAGTCCCCTCTATAGGCATCATTTTAGTGATCACGCCAGCATGCCTCTACACCTTTGGCCAGGTGTATTAGGTCCTCTCGATGGGGCGTATACATCGGACTCCACATTTAGCTCATGTGGTCTTATTATCATTTATTAGTAGCTCCCACAATTCAGTCATACTCCATTGCATTGACCACATTTCAGTACAGTTAGTATTCAGTCTCAGCATGTTATAAATTGGTCATTGCATTCCGTTAGCTCAGTATTCAGTATCTATATCATGTTTAGATTATACTGTTGATTATTTGTTTGTTCAGTTATATGTTTATTTCAGTTTTACTTTATCCTGCATGCTCAGTTCCTTTCAAGTACTGACACATACTTTGCGCTACATCTTCTTGTGATGTAGGTTCAAGTTCTCAGCATCCAGATCACGCTTAAATCGGTTCCCGATATCCTGCTCAGCAGCATCAATGGTGAGTCCTCATTCTTCGATGACAATAGTCATGTTATCTTTCAGTTTTCATTCCTTTAGTTTAATTTCTGCTAGACTTAGCTGGGGCATGTCCCAGCACTTGTAGTCAATTAGAGGCTATTTTCAGGCATAGTTAGATTCAGCTTAGTATCTGGGTTTGATAGTTCTCTTGTATTAAACTCTCAGATTCCATATATTCAGTTTTAATATATGGGTATTCCCCATCATTACAGACTTTCATTATTATTTAGCTTCCGCATCAGTTATTATTATTCTTAGTATGCTCATGTCATGCCAGCAGGGTTAGCTTGGGGTCACTTGTGATCCTAGTTCCCATGTCCGCATCTCGGGGGTAGCTCAAGGGGTGACAATTATTCTAAGGATGTTGATTGTGTAACCACAACTCTTTATCGTACATCTTTGATCACCACCCCTAATTTATTTGAACCCGTACATGATCACATGACTTGTTTAAAGTAGTTTAATTGGATAAATTTCAAAAATATAATTTATTATTAATTAATTGTCACGACCCAAAGTAAACTCTAGGCGTAACATGGCATATAGAACCTCGAGAGTCTCTACACAAGCCACTTAGCATACATCATACAAGATAGTAGAAATAAAGATTTTGAAAGAAACTGTCTTATATCATAAAAGGAGTTTGGAAAAAGCGGAAGTCTAACATAAGTCTCAATAAGACATTCATTACATCTAAAGAAGTGATTGGGATGTAACCCATACATCACATATAAGTTTGAAAGATGAAATGACATAAAGCGGCAAAAGTATCTCGGTCCCCAGAACACGACGAATCACCGAATACCTGAACATCAAAGACCAACTAGCCACGAGTGTGAAAGATAGGAGCGGCTGACCCTACATTAGTGAAACAATGTAGGCACAAGTATGCATTAGTACATGGAATGTACTAAGTATGATAGCAATGCATAAGAGTTATGAAATCATGACAAAAAAGACTTTACATGACAGGCAATGACCAACCTAAATCAAAAGAAAAATGGGTTCAGAAAACATAAATCATAATCATGGTCAATGCAAGCTAAATATCTTTAAATCACTTGTGAGATACTTTATAAGTAACCTTAGTTCATTATTGTGGGAAGTTTACCATGTAACCGACATAGATCATGTGAGCTATAACATAGAATCCAATGTATGTCACACACAGAAAATGAGTGTCCTTACTTGTCAAGGTAAGAACCATGTGTCTGAACTAAAGTGGATCCACTAGCTAATGTCTATCTAAGACAATCACCATACGATGGCACATAGTTATGGAATAAAGAGATTTTTTCTAGCTAGAAACCTGACATCTACTAACATGAGAGTCTCCATCTTAATACCCTCTTGGCGCTAAGCAAAAATCCCACGGAATAGTCATTAATCTTATTAATTTCATCATCCATGGAAAGACACAATTAAGCAATCAATCAAAGCTAAAGTTCATTTGAATAGCTCATTGATCTTGATTCAACTTAGGTGAGAAAACCTTTCAACCTTATGAATCCTTTTGTGAGAAATCCTTTCACAATCATGTTCGTAGTAGTATGTGGCAAAACCTTTCACAACAACATAGATGCTTTATTCTTAAAGAAACCGTAATTTATTTACATCAATGTCATCAAAAGAACATGCATATCTTCATAAATTCATCTTGAGTTCATAAGCTTCAACATATGATCAGAGTCTAAAAATCATGGATCATGCATGGGTTCATGTGAATTGAACTTAAAATTATATAATTACTTCAATTCATGCTTTAAAATATGGAAAACAATCAATTGAATCATAATTGAAAAGAACCCATGAAGATTTAATAAAACCCTAAATTTGATTGGGAATCTCTGGTAAAATTAGAGATTTTAGGAATCATGTGGAGGAAATGGCTCCATAGGTGAATACTAACATACCTTAGAAATCAATGCCCACAATCTATGGTGAATTGGAGTTCTTCAAGTCAAACCCTAGATTTCTCCTTCCTTCGCTCTTGAGAGGATTTTGGGGTAATTTTGGATGGAATTTAAGAGAATAATTTAGGATGGGTAGTTTTAGGACCTAAAAGATTTATATAGGGCTTAGGATTAGGACCAAAATTACCTAATTAGGCATTAATCACTTGGAGAAAAAAAACTTAAAAGCCCCTTAAAAATAACTGGCAGGCCTTTCTATGGTTTTGACCTACGGTCCGTAGGACTTTCTACAGAGCGTACTGATCAACCGTAAAAAGTACAGAAACTTTTTAAAATTGGACCAACTTTGACAAGACTGGTCTACGACCCGTAGAACCTTCTGTGATTCGTAGACCCCAACCATAGAAACCAACTTAACCCTCAAAATTTCACAAATTCTGGGACTCACCTACGAGACCTATCTACGACTTGTATAAGGATTGACTGGCCGTCCTGGTAAACCATAAAATAGGGTACTGGACTTGATATTTGAAATTTATTTTTGCTCTTCCTACGGTTGCCACCTACGGCCCGTAGAAGCTTCTACGATTCATAGATGGGACTTGTAGACAAGGCCTGCAACCCAAAAACTTCTTTTCTTTCTTTTCCGAATTCTGAAGTGTTACATTAACTGTTCTCTTTTTTAAATTCTACTTGTTATGGTCTATATATAGGTATTATATTCTAGTAGGTGCAGTATCGATCATTCTGTAACTTAGATATAAACCCTAATATACCTTACTAATGTCGGACTATATATCTCATTCGTCAGACATATTCCATAGACATAGAGATGTATCGATTGTATAAAGGTTCTATATATTTTGACAACCAGTAAATATTTAGATATTCAAGTTTTACAACGGTAACAAAACTACAAATTACTTCTTTTTCAACATCTGATTTTTTGACAATTCTTTAAAGGGTTGTTTGGTAGAATGTGTATTCAAATAATGCATATATTATTTATGTTTGGATTAGTTATACTTAGATTATTTCTTATGCATTGATTGATTTGGTGCATTAAAAATAGCATGCAAGATACCCTTCACAATTTTAGTAGAAAAATTATATTCTTTTTAGGAAAATCAGGTCTTTAATCATTCTAATGTATGCATTAAAATCATTGCATTACTAATCTAATAAATATTTATACTATACACTTCAATACTCAATGAGTGAAGTCGATATTAAACTATAATAGAGAGTGTACACAATTTATGTCATCTTTTCATTGATCGATATTAGGTAATGAGTATAATCGATAACATCGAATGCTAATTGACCAAAAGTGCAGAGGTTCAAAACAAACATTAGCATGGGGATCTCCAGTATCTTGATTACATAAAACAAAGTCAATCAAGCTTATTTAAGATTTGTTGTTGTTCATACATGTGGTTCTCTTGTGTACGGGTCTCTTGCAAAAATAACATTTGTTCCTTCTCCTGCTCTTGAAATTCTAACCGACTCCCTTGAAACATTTTCTTCTTTTCCTTCCAAGCTTGGTATCGACGAGAGGTGGAAGAATCGTTATGTTTAGGAATTCATGTGGCACACACCATTTTGACACAAAAGAGACAACATTAATAGATTCCAAGTATGCAAGAAGGTATACTTCAACTTTATACAAAGGCGAAGAATAATCATAGATGCTAACACCATACTCATTGCCATGCTTCAATCGCAAAATGACCATCGCGTGAGAACACAGTACCTTGATCAAGTCATATTCCATACCAGAACATGACTTTTTCAGTAGGTTCGCTGGCAGGCTGAACACGGTAAATTGGTTGTCGTCCCCGGTTACATTCTCCACATACAAAGAGTCGCCCTCAATCATTATTTTTCTTTCAACCCTTTTGACAGCCGACACCATTTTATTACCTTTTGATTTGATGATATATGCATGTCTCTCCCTAAATAATTCTCCAAACCTCTTAGCAATGAGGTAATCTTTGTCATCTATCAAAATAGAATTGAGTGACTCAGCAATATTTATGGTCATCACATCATACCTATTGCCAGGTAAATGTGTCGTACTCCACTTCTCAAAAATAACTTCATGCTCAAAGAAGGTTGTTGCCTCAAGGGATTTGTTCTTCAATTATGTAAAATGATTGTTAAACTCCTCCAAAGAATAAGCCTTTGCCACATGGTAGTATATATAGAGGGAATCTCCACAATGATGATTTACCCAGAGATTTTCACCGAAGTGCCTCATACAAAATTCGTGGTGAGAATGATTGTAAACCTTCATTATACTGTTGGCGGTACACTTGTGTGTATCGGAGATAAAGCAAAAATCTGGTTCATCACCACAATCTTCTTAAACTTCTCAAAGAAGATTGTTCAAGATGCATCATTCTCGTTGTCCATGACACTAAATGTGATTGGATAAACATGATTCTCCATATATTATGCAAAATCGCTCAATAGAACGCCCTCATATTTACCATGTAAATGAGTTTCATCGACCACAATTACCTTTCTCATGTGGCCGAATCCCCTAATACAAGTACCGAAGGCTAAGAAGTAATACATGAACCTATGACTATCCACGTTTACCATGATACTATAGCTAGAACCAACATTAAGAGTATCTATCATATAGGAAAAAGTCGGTAAGCATTAAAATGTGATCTCCGATGTCCCTCAGACCATTTTCTTGGCAACCACACCTTCCTTCCAATATTTTCAATAGCTTGGACTACAACGAAAAGAACTAAACATAGCCCTCTAAATTTCTTTAACATTTGGACCTTTGCAACCATGATACATATTCACACACATAAAAGTAATGACTTTGACCGAGATATTTTTATGGCTATTGATGGCATGTTCAATATCGCAAGTATGCTCACCAATGTACTTGTAGATACGAAATCTATCCAAATTCTCATATTTCCTCGCCCACAACATCCACACACATTTGTGAGATGCACATTTCACCTTTAAGTATATAGTACCACTCTTCATGGTAGCAAAATCAAAAGAGTTCTTCATCGTCACTTCGACAAGTAACAATTGCAGCTTATTCTTGTTACTGAATGTTGGATTTATGTATAAATTTGTTTCATCGGAGAAGTAATGGTTGGATTGTGATCCCAATTCCTGTACTCTCTGCATTTCTTCACAAAATTCGGTTTGGTATCTTCCACATCTACTAGCTAATTTTTCACATCCAGTGGATGATCACGTATATGAATAATCACCCAAGCTCTCATTTGAATAATCACCCAATCTTTTCTTTAAATGATCATACAATCTCTCATTTCCAATTGACTCATTATCGTCGTTAAATGGATTTGTTGGTTCAATTGGATGCCTCGAATTGATATTTATCCTCAATATTGTCTTAGAGACATCAATACCAATATCTAACATGTACAAGCTCACGTGTCTATCATTCTTTTATGAATGTGAGATACATTTTCCCCCTGCAATTCATTTGATAGCTAATCACCAAGTCATTTGGCTCGCAGGTTAACTCACCGGCCTCAATTACGCTTGCAATCATATCGTTATATGAACGATTGTGACGCAACACAATGGGCATTGTCGTCTTACTAAAATATTTCTAATTCCAGCTTTTGGGAGTCGCCTCCCATACTCCCATATAATACCACCAACAACAACAAATTCATCTACTGCTATCATAGACTACTGAAATATACTTGATTACACTATCAATATTTAAGGATCGATGATTGATACAAAAATGCGACTGAATAAGATCGTTTCAAAATCGAGCTCCTACAATGGAGAAACATATTTTTATGCTTCTAAATTACTAAAATGTAACTATTAATGAGTTATCAAATGATTATGGATGATTTCTCAAGCTTCTAAAATGACAGAAAAAATAATTTTGAAGCTTGGTATTTTAAAGAAAATGGAGTAAAAATGAAAGCAATAAGTAGGATGATGATTTCACTTGTGAAGAGGATATTATCGCAGGAAAATTTGTTGGAATCAGAAAAATTGGCAACAAAAACAAAGCTCTTTGGATTTCTTGTTGGAGAGTTTTTTTTTTTTAAAAAATATAGTTTTAATAAATGAAAATAAATATATTTCATATTTGTTGGAAGAAGGGGGACCAAAGTGTATTTATTGAAACTTGAGAGTTGATTTTGTAAGTTGGAAGTAGTCACGTGAAAAATGTCATAAATAGTTACTATACTACTAATTTTTTAATAATTGTGACTAAATGTCCTATTAAGTCTTCAAAGTGGCTATTTTGCCAACTATCCCAAGTGTCTTGGCTATAGGTGAAAATACCCATATGTAAAAGCAGTAGCAAATGAAATAAATATCAAAGGAGAAACATAATATCTTTTGGTCACCTAAAAGATTGTCCCTAGCTAATTTCTTTACTCCGATTCCATCACTTGATTGTTGTTAATACCATCTTTTTTTTAAGAAAAACAAAATATTAGCAAAAATATATAATTTATATGCAAGATTTTTATCAAAACCAACTTGAGAAATAAGATGGATGAAAAATTCATCCTTGTACAAAAAACTCTGAACACACGAGGAAAGTGAACCAACCCACATGTTAGACTATCAGGAATATTATGAAGGAATTCTACTAAGTTGTCAGAGTATAAACCTAAACAAATCAAATATCCTTTTCTCAAAAAATTATACACCTACTAAGATCCAAAAAATATCAATTACCATGGGAATTCCCAAAAGTAAAAACTTTGGGAAATATATTGGTTTCCCTATCTTTAACTAGACCTATGAAGCATGACTTTCAATTCATCATAAACCTACAATCAAAGCTCGCAGGTTGGAAAACAAGGTGGTTGAACATAGCTGGGCGAACCACTTTAGCCAAATCCTCATTAAATAACATCTCAACTTATGTGATGCAAGTCCTTAAGTTACCAAGCACCATCACTAAAAGGGTAGACCAAATTAAAAGAAATTTTATTTAGGGTACAACAAACATAAAAAGGAAGCTATACCTTATACAGTAGGATAGAGTTACAATAGAAAAAAAATAAGGGAGGACTAGGAGTACAAAAGAGAAGGCTTAAAAACATAGCCCTTCTAACCAAAATGGCTTGGAGTATATTCAAAAATCCAACAATTTGGGCTCAAACCATCCTAGATATCTACGCAAGGAAAACAACCCATAGAAATGACTCAAACCATTGGAAATATGGTAACGAAATCTGAAATAAAATTATGCTAGGATGGAAGAAGTGTAAAGAAGGTTTGGGAATGGAGAACGCACCAATTTCTGGCTAGATTCCTGGATACCCAATACACCACCAGGGGCGGACCTATGAAGGGCAGTGGGGGTGCCACGCCACCCCCGAACTTCGACGGAAACTCTATATATACATAGGTATATATACATAATATTTATATAAATATTAAGTGTGCCACCCACAGAACAAAAGTGGCTTGTGGTGCCATGGTAGTTGGGCAACTTTAGAAGGTTGAGGTTGTGGGTTCGAATCCCATTTGAACCTATTTTTTTGAAAAATTGCTGAAGACGTTTTTTAAGTGAAAAAAAGGCTCCAAGCCCCCTTTTTTTTTAAGGAAAACAGCTGCACATTATTTTATTTTATTTTTTAATTGTTATTGACTTAAATTAAATTAATTACATTACTCCTTTGACTTA
>JAJOOO010005929.1:0-13371 GCA_029582685.1 Solanum piurae
AATAATAATGATAATAGCATAATAATAATAATAATAATAATAATAATAATGTATTAATTTGTTAAAAAAAAACAGCCAACTAAATATGTCGTTTTAATCTTTATTTTGAAAAAAAATAGTAATAATTATCCAACTAAATAGGAAGTTTTAAAACTTCTCATTACACTCCCACTTCTAAACAAATTGAAAAACTTTTAAATTAAAATTATTTATTTTAAGAAAACCACGAATGGAAAAAAAAGAAGATGTTTTAATCTTTATTTTGGAAAAAAATAATCACCCAACTAAATAGGGAATTTTAAAACTTCCCATTACACTCCTACTTCTAAACAAATTGAAGAACATTAAAATTAAAATATGGTGTTTTTATCTTTATTTTGAAAAAATAATAATTGCCCAACTAAATAGGGAATTTTAAAAATTTCACTCCTACTTCTATACAAATTGAAGAACTTTTAAATTAAAATTATTTATTTAAAAAAACCCCACATATGGAAGTTTATTTTAATATTTATCATTTAAATATTATTTAATATTTTAAGTTTTATTTCATATTTTTTTATTTGCATTTTAAAATAATTTTTTAAAATAAAATATGACCTATAATCTAAAAAATAGAACTAATAATAATAATAATAATAATAATAATAATAATCCAAGTATAATGTTATGATAAACATAATTCAATGTCTTCTATGTTTATTATTATTATTATTTATTTATTTATTTATTTAGATAAATAAATATATTTATTTTTACATATTTTCAACCTTATCACAAGATAAATGAGGAGTTGTCATAACAAAAATTATAAAATGATAATCTCTATCACTATCATAAACATAGAAGGCATTAAGTTATGTTTTCATAATATTAATTTTAAAGGACAATCAAATTTCAAAATTGGAAAATAATTTTATGAGAAATAAAATTTAAACTTTTGAATTTAAGAAAAATAATATTTATCTATATCTAGCTAGCGTTAAATTCTATCTTGAACAATATCACTATTATAAGTCATTTAGCAAATTTAAGACTATTCACAATATTATATAACAACATTAAATTAATTTAAAATTTTGATTTTAAAATATACGATAAGTTTTTAATTTTCAATTTTTACCATTTTTAATTTTAATTCAAAGATAACTATAATTACACATAATATTCTTTATTGGATAAAATTCAATTAAACAGTCTCTCCTTCATGTCCATAGGTTTTCTGATATAATTCAAATTAAAATTTAATATATCCTCTACATACATTGATTAAATCTAATATAGCGATTGTACTAATTAATTTTTTTTACCTTTATATCAATTTTTTATTATATTTTACACAAATTAATACAATAAATAATATTTTGAATCTTTTAATTTTGAATCTTATGATATCAAATATTTCATATGGAAGGTTAGAATTGATAAATTATTAACATAATTTTTTTTATTCAAACAACATAAAAAGAATAAATTATATATATATATATATATATTATTTATATACAATAAATTAAATTGTTTACTAATAATATTAATTTAATATGCTCAAATACACAAGTTAATGATTTGTATTATTATATTATTGTTATAATAAATTAAATATATTATTTAAGTGCATCATACATTTTATTAGTTATTTTATATTATAAAATTATTACATTTTAAATCAGCCGCGCAACGCGCGGGCACGTATACTAGTATCTATCTATATATAAAAGGAGAAGAAAAAATGACACATGTCATTACCACAAATTTTTAGAATTTTAAATTTTAAATCATTTTAAATTATCAATAATAAATAATTATTTAAATAAATATTGAAGCATTTGAATAATTACAATTTGACCCTACGGTAGTTACACAACATTTTAAATAAACAAAAATAATTATTTGTCAATACCACAATTTTTAAAATTTATTTGTCCATACCACAATCTTCATTATACTAAAATAAGAAGAATTCTTTAGAATAATGTTTGGTGTCTTTGAAGAACATATCCTCATCGCACATACATTAAGGTAATTTTTTGTCAATATTAATTGTATATATAAAATTAAAATATTATATGTAATTATACATACACTTTTTAAACTCAATAATAATTCGTATTAATTTTTTTAAGTTTTAAAAATATTATAATTTTAAATTTTCGCGCAACGCGCGGGTACGTATACTAGTATATATATAATAGGAGAAGAAAAAATGGCACATGTCAGCGCCACAAATTTTTAAAATTTTAAATAATAAATAATAAAATATTATATAACTAATTAAATATTATAAATTCAAAATTTGAAATAAAAATGGACACATGTCATCAACTTACGCATGACAACTTTCAACATTTTTAAAAACAGATTTAATAATTTTTAAAATCCAATTTATAAATTAGTAAAAAAAATACTTCTTTGTAAAAGGTTGAAAATTTACTTTCATGATAAATACTTAAGATAATGCTAAAAACTGATTCTTTAAATAATTAAAATTATTTTAAAAATGAATTTAAATTAATTCTAGAAAATACGGAATAATTGTATTTACTATTAAAATTTTAAAACCTTAAAAAATACTGGAGTTAGAATTTTTTTTTAAAAAAAAGATTAAAAAATTTACTTTCACGATAAATGTATCTTTCCACAACTTCTAAATTCAATAGTTTAAAATAATAATACTTAGAATTCCCTATTTTAAATAAATAGATTATTGCATTTATATATAAAATGTTTAATATTTTAAACGTGATAAGAAGAATAATTTATTTATATATAAAATTATTTATGAGAAAAACTAATAAAAATTATATGGATTTGGTACCAAATAAATATAGTAGTAATTAGTATAATCTAAGAGGTAGTTTATGTATCTATATCTAATTTTTTAACTTTTAAAATTGCCAAAAAACAAAAAAAGTAAAAATTTGCAAACACTAAAAAAATGTTACGTATATACAGGTAAAGATATCCAAATTTCAAACACTAAAAATGAAAATTGTAAACACTAAAAAAAATTACAAAATCTTACGCTTACAAAATCACAATATTCAAATACGAATTAATCTTTATTGAAAAAAAACATTTATCCAATTAAATAGGGAGTTTAAAACTTCTTTGCCATGTTGCTAAAAATTAGGATTAGATAACTATTAACCAATTCATTTTGAATTTTAAATTTTAAGCAGCCAATTGAATAAATAAGTTACAGATGTATTAGTTATTCAAAAAGTATATAAAGTCCTAAATTAAATATAACTGGTCACTTTAAAATTTTATTAACTTTAAACTTCTCATTTGCAATTGTTGAAAGGAATATACTCTTAATTAGGCAAAGAACTCCTAAACTTCATTTTGTCAAGGTAAGTTGTCATATACTTTTAGATTTTTCTTTGTTCATCAAAACTGAATAGTAATTAGCCTTATTTGTTTGTGGTTTACTTTTGTGAAATGAATTGTATATAGGTAAGTGCATATTATAGCGAAATGATAATAATTAGTGTTCAGACAATTATGAAGAAACAAAGAAAGACATACGTAAGTGGAAAATAAAGAATTACGTGTGAAGAATGTCACAATCGAAACCATTGATGAATATTGTTGTGCATTGCAAGAACGAAACGGTATATGATGCTTAGATATTTTACCTACTTTTCTTTTTTGTTTTTTAATTTCCTCTAAACACAACAAAGAATAATTTTATGTTTCTTTGTATATGTATTTTTAAGATTAATAATTTCTCTATTTTTTATATGTGTATTTTTTAAATAATTGCTTACAAAGAATTTTTATTGCTTTAAATGTTTTTTTGAAATAAACCTATAATAATCTATAAAGTACAGAGAGAGTTTTTATTGCTTTAAAATTAAATTGAAAGAAAACTATAATCTATAATCTAAATCTAAATTATTATAAAGACAAGAAAAACATGTTAGTAGAATCCTCATCAAATATAGGTTTTTTTTAAAAGAAAAATTGTTTGCCTTTTTTTCTTTGGTTAAATAACATTTATTCGAATTTATTAAAGTTGCTTAATTAATATATTTTACAATTTACAATATGAATTTCATACTTCTTTTGTTGAATATTAACTTCGACTTTTTTTTTTTTATGACTTTCAAACTTTACAATGTTGAATTTTACATGAAAGGCCATAATCAGTCTCGAATGTAATAACGACAAAAAATATAATAATATAAAATATATATATAGAAGATCACCACAAAAAAACAAACTTTTTAAATGTTTAAATTAATCACGTAGCATTTTTTATAATTAATAAATAATTTTAAAATAATTCTAAGAATAGAATGATGTAATGTGTGTGATTCTTTCATTTGTGGAAAAATGTTTTTAGCTATCTTTCCACAACCTCCTTATTTATAGCAAAACAAATGCAGTTATTTGAATGATCTGTTTCAACATTAAGTTTTTAAAAAAACTTCAAGATTTTAAAAACATAAATGATAAGAATATATTTACTAAGTTATTAGTTTAAACAATGAAATAAATGATAAGAACACTTTTTAATTTACACAAAAATAGAGAAGAAAGAGAAAATTAGAAAAGAAACAAAAAATTACGTATTAACTAACTAATTATAAATATGTGGTTAAAATAACTATTTCATGTACGATGGAGTTTTTTTAAACGTAATTTATATTAAATTAACTAAATTAATTTAAAATCTGAAATTAAAAATTAAAAATATTTTAAATTTGAAAATCTTTGTAAATGAGAAGAATACTTATGCACGGTGGAGTCTTTTAAAACATAATTCATATTTAATTAAAAAATTAATTTAATATCTGAAATTAAAAATATTTTAAATCTAAAAATTTGGAAAATAATTTTACGATAAATAAAATTTAAAATTTTGAATTTAAGATAAATAATATGTATCTATATTTAGCAACTGTTAAATTCTATCTTGAACAATATAACAATTATAAGTCATTTAGCAAATTGAAGAATTCACAATATTATATAACAACATTGAATTAAGTTGAAAATTGTGATTCTAAAATATATGGTACAATTTTAAATTTTTAATTTAATTTAATTTTAAATTTGAATACAAAATAACTATAATTACACATAATATACTTTAGCGGATAAAGTTCAAATCAACATCCTCTAATTCATATCCATATGTTTTCTGATACCGTTTAAATTCAATTTTAAAATATCCAATACAAATTTTGAGTAAATATAATATAGCTGGTGTATTAATTAAGATAATTTTTACCTTTAAATCAATTTTATATTATATTTTACACAAATTTAATACGGAAAAAAACATTTAGAATATATTTTGATTTTGAATAAAACATGTATAAAAAATGTATCAACATGTCATTTAATCTCATGATATCAAATATTTTATTTGTATGTTAATATCAGTAAACTATTGACTTAATTTTTTTTAATTCAAACGACATAAAAAAATAAAGTACAAACACATAAAAATTTCAACATAATATATTATAAAACTAAAAGCTTATAGCTTATACAACTATATATATAATATTTTAATACAATAAAATGAATTATGTACTAATAATATTATTGATATCTTAATTTAATGTGCTCAAATAAATAAGGTAATGATTTGTATTATTATTATATTATTATTATTATAATAAATTAAATATATTATTAGGTGCATAATACATAATACATTTTATTAGTTAATTTTAATTATAAAATTATTACATTTTAAATCATCCGCACAATGCGCGGGCACGTATACTATATATATATATATATAGGAGAAGAAAAAACGCCACACGTCAGCACCACAAATTTTCAGAATTTTAAATAATAAAAAATAAAAAAGTTATACAAATGATTAAATATTATAAATTCAAAATTTAAAATAAAAATAGACATATGTCATCAACTTACACAAATAATGACAAATGTTAACATTTCAAAAAATAGATCTAATATTTTTTTTAAATCTTATTTATAAATTAGTAAAACTTGATTTCTTAAAACTGTCAGATTCAATATTTAAAAAAAAACGAATTTATAAACTTTTTAAAAAAAATTAAACGGAAGTTCCATAATTTATTTATATTGAATTAACAAATCAATTTAATTATGAAATTAAAAATATTTTAAATCAGAAAATCTTTTTAAAGATAAGAATATTCATGCACGATGGAGTCTTTTTAAACATAATTTATACTATATTTAACAAAATTAATTTACAATCTGAAATTAAAAACTAAACATATTTTAAATTTAAAAATCTAAAGAAACAAAATACTTTTTAATTTTAAATAGAAGTAAATAATCGAACCGTATGTTGTTTTTAACTTCCCACGTTTTTTAAAAGGGCAAATTACAGAAATCACGTACTTTTAAGAAAAAATTACAATTTATCTCTTAAAAGTTTATAATTACAGAAATCCCTCAAAACGGATACAATAATATAAGCGCTAATACATTAATCTGATGCGCGAGATACATTAATTGTTAAGTAAGATACATTACATTTTATACATGATACACTAATGTGATGTAAATTTTATACATGATACACTAATCTGATCTGCGAGATACAATAATATAAGTGCGCGAGATACAATAATATAAGCGCTGATACATTAATCTGATGCGCGATATACACTAATCTGATGCGCGAAAATGAGGGATTTTAGAAATTTATAAAACTTATAGGGGATAATGGTAATAAATAAACTAAAATGTGAGATTTCTGTAATTTTTCCTTTTTAAAAATACCTCAATAATAATAATGCTGCTAAAATTTAGGAATTGCAAATTTATTTATAGGCGAAATGGTTTGATGGACCTTTATACTTGTATGAGTTTGTATTTTGGATCTTCTAGCTTAGCACCTTGTCAATTGAACATTTTAACTCAACATTTTAAATCCTTTTGGCTTTGTGTGAATTTCAAATGCCCAATGAAAATGACAAGTCATCATCCACATAAGATTTTATAAGACATGTCATTTATTTTTTTATTTTTTTAAAAAATAATTTTTTCTTTCTTTTTCACTCCATTACTCCCTTCATTGTTACTTGAACGACTTCTAAAACCCTTTCCTCCATTGATACCAATGAATCACCATTAAAATACCTTAATATATCTTAATATTTGCACACAATTTTACACAATACACTTCATCTAATTTCATAAAGATATTCAACAATTACTTTTCACCATTCAAAACTACCAGATCTTGACACTTTACCCTAAAAAAAAATGAAAAAAACCACAAATCAAGAACAACGTTGACAACAAAAGAGGTCAAGATACTCATTAGACATATTTCTTCCGACAACTATATTTATCCCACCAATTTTCTGAATTTTCCTTTGCTGATTATGTTGAGTTTTTTTGCACAATTTCATTTTTAATTTGGGGAAGAGAAAACAAAAAAGAAAAAAGAGAAAAAGAAATTGGAAAGGAGCCAAGAAAGGGAGAAAGAGAAAAATGGAGGTCTAGGTGGGGAAGAACAATGAAAGTGATGGTTGAAGAGGAAAAAACAAACGTGGATGGGTAGGGGAAGAAGAAAGAAGTGAAACGTTTATTTTTAATTTTGTTTTCTCTTTTTATTCTAATTTTCTTTTTCTTTTAATTATTTTTAATTTAAATTCTTATGTCTACGCTCCTTTTGCGCGTGGAATCACGTATTTATTCCAGAATCAAGTTGCCACATAAGCTTGATCAACATTAAGAGGGATTTAAAATGTTAAGTTTCATTGAGTTAGAAGGTTCAGTTGACAAAGTTCTAAGTTGAAAGGTCCAAAATACAAACGCATACAAGTATAAGGGTTCATCAGACCATTTCGCCTTATTTATATTTACATAAATTTAAAAAAACAACTCTATTTTGCTTATTTTTCTGTAACTATAATTTCACAAAATATATGGGAGATAATTTGTCACGATCCAGACCGTCGTGATTGCACCCACACTAACCCTCCGGTGGGAGAACCATTCTACAACCCAAACTAAACAACTTAATGAAAACTAAAGCATTTAAAGATATGGAAGTAGGTTTAAATGACTAAAAGAAATACGGAGTTCCCATAAACTCCCCAAGTTTTAAACAAATAACTTAACCAAACTAATGCGGAAGAACAACCCCTAGAACCCGAAAGTCATTGTACAAAAACTCTACTAACGACAAGTCTAAGAACAAGGGGCACAACCCCGAAACTAAACAAACACCTTAAATAAATAATCTGAGTCCGAAAAGAATGGACTTAAACAAGAGAGATCCATGGCAGCCTGAAAGAACTGGCTTACCCTTGAATCCGGTCACGCTCAATAGTCACTTAGTTGAGGTCTATCAATAGCCTCCTGAAGAGGCCCTGTACTCAACAAAGAACAAGCAAGTGCAGTATCAGTACACAACCATAGTGTATTGGTAGGATCACGCGGCTATCCCAATAAGTGAAACACATGCAGGTAACCACAACATTATAAATCAGGCATATATCGAACATATACAATATTAGTCATCTTTTCAGGATCAATATAGCATCACACGTTCTCAATAATACACATTGATTATCAATTTAGATCAACATACAGTCTTCCAATATCAATCATCATTAGATATGAACGTAATCATCACAAGTAGATACACAATACAATTTAATGGTCCTCTCACGGAACCCAATTCAATAGTTCTCTCATGGAACCCACACCCAAACTGTTAGCATACCGAAACATGGTACCCGATCCAATGTTTATGCCGAAACGTGGCAACCGATCCCATATTTATACCGGAACGTGGCAACCGATCCCATGTTTATGTCGGAACGTGGCAATCGATCCATTCAATAAACCACAATCACAATGTATATTCTCATAATCATACAACAAGAGGTGATTCATGGCATACAATTATTCAATTATCCTCGTTTACGATTAGGGTGATCAATAATACAACATTCGCATACATACATGCATTATAACGAGCAATTACAAACATATATCACACCAATATGAGATCACAAACATCACCTACCTCGAATCCAAACTTGAATCCCCTAAGGCACTTGAATCTTCCCTTTTCGGATTCTTCCCGCTTGTTCGTGGTCGAAAAACATACAATTAACACAAGGATCAACGATCAAAGGTCTAATTATCCGGATTATGACAAACCCAAAAACCCTAGACCAAACCCAAGATCCTAATACCCAAATTAGGGCTTTTTCCACCATTAGTTTCAAATCAAAATCCTCCCCCATCGATAATTACCCAAGAAACCAAGTTCTACGGATCGAAAAGCGGATTCAGGGAGTGAAAACCTTACCTTTAGCCTCTAGAATGGTGGAAAACTGTGAAGAACTCGTCTGGGGTCGTCTCCTAGCTCTCAAAGTCGAAAAGTGCCGAATAAAACATTTTTGGGGTTTTATTTTTGACTTAAGTCGCGTCTGTCCCGCTACAGCGGGACCCATCCCACTACAGCGGCATGCACGGACACAGAATGCTGGAATTTGAATTTCAAGCCCCCATTTCACACAACACTTTCATCCCATGACACTCAAAACATACCCGTTCACGCTAAGATCAGTTTTTGGAGTTCTACTTGCCCGAATTCAATTCCGTAAAGTCGTACGGGTTCCTTAACGTCTTAGATATCTACTCATGTAATCGAATTCATAATTAGATCAACCAATTGTTACCAGATTTCCCTAGACTTTAATGACTTCGATTTCGTCCAAATCTGGACTAGGTTGGGAAATTTCAAGTTACTACCAAAATGTTTTCTGATCCCAATTTTTTCTCCATTGACTTTTCCCTAACGACGGAATCAGTTCGTTACATAATTGCATGTACAAATAATGATGCTATATTATAGGAATTATGTTTGTAGTTATTTTTTGTGGGAAGTGATCATATTTTTAATGTTAAATAGTTAAATTAATTATTTACTACTATTTCTTTTTTATATCAATTCTTTACAGATTTCTTATATTCATTGTTTACCAATTTAAATTTAGAGTGGTTAATCAGTTTTGTAGGATAAAATTTTAAAATTTAATTTGAAAACCGTTTAGAAAATGGTTACAGCTTCCCATGTTTTATCCCACTTATATCCAAATTATTAGAGGAGTTTTCAAATTCAAAATATACCTTTTTCCATTCCCCATTTATCTCATGCATTATCACAGACAATATTCTCATTACTAACATTGATGATTACACATTTATGTTGATGTATAAATTATTTTAATTATATCCAATTTTTAATTTTTACAATTTGTAGATTTTTATTGTGTTAAATTTTATGTTTTAATCAAAGTACTGGTGTCATAAAGCTAATTGGAGAAGAAGCTCTCAAATGTAGTGGCAAGCAAAGAGCAACGAAGAAGGGAAAGTATGTATTCATAATCTATATTCAATGCACAAAGTACGAACTAACACTTTTTTCTTCTTCTCGCGAGTATGTAAATTTTAGAGGTTTATATGTGTTAAGGTTTTTCCCTGATTTTCTTACCTTATTTGAAGTTTATTTTTTCCTATAAGAAAAGACAAAACATTACCATAAATGTTTTCACTTTTCATTATAGGAAAATATATATTTTTCTTTCGTATTTGATTTATTCTTTTCTCTATAAGTCTGAAATCCTATAAATTGAAGATCCCTATTCTCAAAGCTGAACACAATAGAATCCACAATGTAGTTGTTTAAGAGTCTAGTTTATGAGGAGATTTCTCCTAAACATATTTATGTTTTTTTAATATTAGTTTTAATAAGTAGGTCACTTGACCAAATAATATTCATAATATGTCTTTAATATGTTTTTATTTGTCATCTGACTTATCAACCATATGATATGAAATTATAAGTTTCTGCATGATGCCCTAATCACTTTTGAACCCAACACTATATTTTTTTTATTTTAAAAATTAAATAAAAAATTTGTCTCCATGATAAGTTATATTTTATACTTTGCATATTTTATCGAAAATACTTAATGTATACGACATGCAAGACTTTAAATCTAATTGCAATACAATATTTCATGAGGTAAACATGAACTTGATTAGCATTTATTTAGTTGTGTGAAATGTGTTCATATATCTATTATGAAACACATGTACAATTCAAATGAAGCACGACTATGTACTTTTATGGTCTTTTCTATTTATTATTATTATTATTATTATTATTATTATTATTATCACTTAATAGTTCGCTAATTAATTTTTGAATTTTTTTTTTAGTATCTTTTGATTTGAATTTTTGTTAGCAACTATGAAATGACCGGAGATGGAAACTTTTCAGTTTTCTCAATAGAACAAAACAATATTAGTGAATGACTAAAGATTCATAATTTTCAAGGACAAAATTACATCCTGAACTGTTTAGTTTTCTTCTACTTTTCTATCCACCAATTTATATGCTTATTGTTATGTCCGTTAATTATAAAATATTTAGCAAATTATGAGTGTCAAAAAAGTAAGTGATGGAGTTATCGTTTCAAATTATTTGAGAATGTATGCTTCTTATTTGAGTCATGTTTTTTAATTATAAATTTATTTTATATTATTATTTATATTTCATAATATTTAATTTGTTTAGACAAGGGTATAATAGTTATTTCATTATTATTTTGTATTGATAGTCGAATACTATCCGAGAAATTAACATGAAATTATAAATTTGTAACTTCTAAAAGAGGTGCTCAAGAGAACCATAATAAGTTTTTTTTTAATCTATAAATAGAAATAAATCACTTCTTTGACACTTTGACATTGCACTTGAAAGGTGACCAGTTTCCTCTCTCGATAATCATTCATTAACTTTCAAAGTAAGCAATCAAGCTTCAACCTCTTTGTCATAGCGTATTTCAAATTTGTATAGTGGACCATTAGGAATGGATTTAGAATCTGCTTGAAATGACTTTTGATTTTTGACTTATAAGTTAAAAATTATCAATTAGAAAAATTCTACTTTATGAATTTGAATTTATTTTTATCATTTTAACTAAAATTTAGTACTTATAAATATTTTTTAAATTTATTTAAACACTTTAAAAAATAATTAAAAATACTTAAAATAAGTCAATTCAAACAAATAAGATGAGAAGTCTTTAAATTATTATCAGAAAAAATCACACTACAAATAAAGTCAGCTAACTGAAATTTTGATAGATATTGAATAAAAATATATATTTAATTCCATAGGTAGTTAGTATCAATAATTACAACTAAAATTAAATATATCATAATTAAAACGAAACATAAGTACTTCAAAATCACTATTTGAATTCTAGGTAAACACTCGTTTGGTGTCAGGGATATAAAAAAAAATAGTGATGGGATAAAATTTTAGTGTCTTGTTTGGTTGCCATGTTTGGGATAACTTATTCCATCATTTATACCATAGTGATGGGATAAGTTATCCCATATACATGGTGGGATAAGTTTTCCAGGATTGCTAATCCAAGAATAACTAATCCTAAAATAACTTGTTCTCAATCAAACGACCCTTCAAGAACAATAATTTAAATTATAGTAATAAATGCATACAAGAGGATAATAGGTATTGTGTAAGCGTATTTATGATTTTGGTTAATTTGCAAAAAAAGAAAAGAAAAATAAGATTAAATATATAAATCATGATAAAAGTTATCATTAAAAAATTAGCTAAAAAACGTATATGTTAATTTACTATTAACTATTATAATCTGTCAAGATGCTAAATATATTAATATTCTCTCATATAAATTTTACAATATTGTTTTATAATAAACTTAATTTTGAAATTATTCAATAAATCTATATTATAATTATATCAATTAACCGCATCGCGCGGGTATGTATACTAGATATATATATATAATAGGAGATATGATAGCGCTTACGTGTCCACCACAAAAAAATAATATTTTTTAGAAATAAAAATTACAAACTATAGATTTGCAAAAATAATAAAAAAACAATGACACTTAATGGTAGTTAAACATTTTAAAATTAGTGGGATCAATTTAATATTTATGTAAATGTTGTAATTATTTTAATTTTTATTCAAGGAAATAATAGTGATTCCTAAAATATAGGTAACTAATTGAAATAGGATAAACTCCTTTTAAAAAATGACTATTTAAAACATAAAATAAAATAATGACAATTGACCAAATTTTTTTTTTTTTTAATAATTACTATTTAAAACATATTTTTCTTTTACCAATTGACAAAAAAATTAAACAATGCATACAATAATGATAATCTTATATATCTATTAAAAATATTAATTACATGTAATAGAGTTAAATAATAATTTTTTATTTTATTTTAAAAATAATTTTAAGGCAATTTTTAAATTTTTTTTAATTAGCGTTGTTCCTTTTTTTTTTTTTTTTTTTTTTTTGTGAAAAG